>JBBJLS010013868.1:0-15631 GCA_037577275.1 Bryconaethiops microstoma
TTTGGTGTTTGGTTTCTTTGGTAACCGTTGCACTCAGACACAAACAACTCAGCACGAGGAAAAGGGGGCGTGGCGAAAGACCCTTGACGTCACAGTCAGCTGTACTCAGAGGCGGGAGGTTTGAAAATCCGCGAAAGACCGACTGCTGATCGTGTTAAAGTGGGGGTTACTATAATATTAAAATACCAGCTCTTTAGTTTGAGGTCATTTGATTCTGGCGATATGTGTATGATTCTGTACATCAACAGGATCCTGAGTTAACAAAGATAGTCCAAACTAAGGTATGTTTTGTCTTAGTATTATGAAGAATCATGCATGTGTTTAACCTTTAGCGGTTAGCTCTTCATGTCATGTCATGGCATGGACATACAGTGGGGCGAAAAAGTATTTAGTCAGCCACCAATTGTGCAAGTTCTCCTACTTAAAAAGATGATACTTATTTTCCACCATAATTTGCAAATAAATTCTTTAAATAAATTCTTTTATTTAATTTAGAGATTTTTTTCTCTCATTTTGTCTGTCATAGTTAAGGTATACCTATGATGAAAATTACAGGCCTCTCTCATTTTTTTAAGCACAATTGGTGGCTGACTAAATACTTTTTTGCCCCACTGTATATACCATTAAGCTTACAGAGTGGATACATTAGCAAAAAAATTTTAGACTAGTAATAGTAACAACTTTATTTATACAGCAGATGCCATGGATCAGAGTGCAGCTCAGAGAACTTCACATGGACTCCATTCCAATATAGAACAAAGCAAACAATACAAAGAAAGTATAAAAAACAAACAAAAAAAACCTTCTACTGAGTGTAAACATACTAACATATACTCCCTGGTTCAGCTTTTGTCTGGAGGGGGCACCCTGCGGGGGGAGGGGGGTGCCTGCACAGACCTGGTGAGCACTGGCCAGCTGCTCCACGTGCCTGAACACCCTCAAACACACACCAAATTACACTCCAGTCACTTATTTTATATCAAATTACAGGCGAGTATATAAAAAAAATTGCAAAAAGACTCACTCTGGCTGGGATCCGTGCGTTGTTTGGGTAGCTGCACGTGCTGCTCAGGTCCTCTTGCGAGCACATTTCCTTAATATTTTCTTTATCTTCCAGTGGGACAAAGAGCTCCAGTGCCTGGCAGATGCTCATCTGGGTTTTAGACTCATTTTCGCCGAGTTATATTTGGTCTTAGGAGTGAAAACGGAGATAAACAGGGTTCTAAAGGGTTAAAAAAAAACCCCATTGTATAATTTTGAAAAATACCATGATAAAAATGTTTGGTAATACCGCCCAGCTCTATTACAAGGCATTACGTTTGGGCATCGTACAGCAACAAACATTTCACTGCATGTCATACTATGTATGATTTTGTATGTGACAAATAAATTTAGAAATTGACCACACACGGTAGGTCTCCACCAAGCAAAACAAACCCACAAAACAGGTCATCCTCTTTGTTAAGTGGGGGAGAGAGAGAGACCCAGACCACACCAAACGATATCAACGAGTCTCCTAGCATCGGCCCACGACTGGCAGCTGATGGTTGACCTGCGAAGTCAACCAGATATGATATGGTCAGATATGGTCATCAGGTTGGAAACAACAAAACAGGTAGGGAATTTGGAGCTCACTGTCCCCTGGAAAGACTGCATGGAGGAGGCAACATAGAGGAAGCGAGCCAGGTATACAGATCTGGTGCAAGACTGTGCAGGCGAGGGTGGAAGACATGGTACCGGCAGATTGAAGTTGGCTGGCAGGGCATACCATCTCCTGGGCATAACAGGTGCCTGGAAATGGCAGGCTATCAAGCACAGAGAAGGTCTCGAAATGGCTGTGGGATTGAGAAGATCTGATCTGATCAGCCCTGGCTGGGTCACCTGGGTGAGAGTGTATGATGTTTTGAGACCCGAAACACCTTACGACCCTGGGTAACATCACTGATGATGTGTCTGAGTGCATCACAAGATTTATCTTATTAATAAGGAATCTGTGTTTTATTGGCCAATTTACTCTGCTGTGTTCTTAAGGTGAGTACTACTTGCAAACCCATTCCTCTTGTTTGTTGTCTTTTTATGCAGTATGAGTGAAATATTAACACTAAAGACTTGATGCCAGATAATGCTTCAGTTCGCATGCCTGCTGCCTGCACAGTTTATCAAGGTTGGAGATAAGAGAAGGAAACAAGACTGTTAAAACGGCGTAGTTCAAAGCTAGTTAACATTCAGTAGTTGCAGCATTGTTGTACACAGACCATAGCAAATAACATGGTGCTGTTTCAAAAACATTTTCATATATTCTATTTAATTCTATTCTATTCCTGTTTTTTTTTTTTACATATTTTACATTTAATTTTTATTGGCTGGTCCAGGTCCTGTCCAAACCAATATTCACATTGTTTTAGTCATAAGTGTTTCAAGCACACTCCTGCATTTCATTATTAAGAACTGTTTATCACCTGTAAAAGGCAATGATAAGGATCAGAAAATGACACATGCCTTCAAGATATCCATCATATTTTGTCACATACAGTAGATTTAAAATGGTCTGACAGGAAGAAATATAGGTATTCATGCGCATGAAGAAATATGTATTAAAATTAAGTCAGTGTCAATGCTGAAATGACATAAAACTAGATTGCACATGCACTTTTGTTTCCCTCCTGTCAGATATCAGATTACTGCACTGAACACACCTTTTCCCCATCAAACCCTGGTTTACCTCCTGGTCTGTCTGGAAAGTAAATAGTCATAAAAGATTCCCACTACATCTAAATAAATGCCATTGCAAAAAAGTAAACACTGACACAATATCAGTCATCTGTAACATCATAGATTGCTTGACACTTGCTATAATTTCATGTAGGTCTGAATTACAGCTGTGATTACTATACAATGGCTGTGACTGAAAGTCAGTCACATTTTAAAGTACAGGGTTGATTCTCAATAGACCTGTCCATGCTCCGAACATGATTGTCAAGTCAAGTCAAGTAGGTTTATATTCATTTCTCTCTATACACACATTAAACAAGGAAACAAAATTCCACCAGGACCGTGGTGCAAAACAAAGAACAAAAAAACAGAACATTGTAAGACTACAAAAATTTGTCACAGTTCCGTGTCAGGACCACTAGGGGGAGACAGAGACCGGAGCTGCTGACGCCCTTCTGCTCGTTATAGGACTCATTCTGAGCTGAGCAGAAGGGCACCTGAATCGGATTGATTAACTGATTACTCTTTACTCTCATTGGTGTGTTAGGGGTTTAAATGTGGGTCACATGGGGTGTTAGGTATGGAGACATACCGGTTGTGAGGCTCTTCTTTCTCGTGTTAGTATCCTACTTAGATCCTGCCATTCTCATCTCGCCTTTCTATTTCTGTAACCCTTTTGTAAATAAAGAACCTATCTATCAAGATGTCTCTCTGCGCATGTGCCTCTTTCGCCTCCTTTCTCACCGGCCAAAGCGTGACAAAATTCAGGCAGGACAGGAATACAAAGATTGCAAAGACAGTAAGAAAGGTTGAGGGCAGGAAAAATATAAGAGCAGCAATGCAATATTACAGGACAAAGTACAGAGCAAAAAGTGTTATTTCATAACAGCTACACTGATGCTTTATAAAATATTGACAAAACAATGCAGTTTTTGTTGATAATATTTAAGTAAAATTTAAGTGTTAGAATAGAATGATATGTAGTTTTTGTTGCGTAACATTAACACAGTGGCTAATTCATTGTTATCATTTCAATGGGTCATATCTTTCTGCTTCTATAGATAGCTTAAGAAATGAAAGAGAGAAGTTGAAACAGGAAATGAAAGTAAGTTAGTGGAGTCTGGTTCAAAAGAAACTGGTTATGTTATGGTAAGTTACTTACATAACAAAACGTAAAATAGATGTTAGATGAGTCACTGCAAACAGCAGGAACAAGTGTTTATATGAATTTTCTTAGATGTCAGGAAACGACCATCCACTGTGCCAAGAATGAGAAGTGAATCATACTGTCTTAATAAACTCCTTACAGCGGCAGTCCTTACAGGCATTTATGCTCATAAAAGAAATGTGACTGATTAACTGCTTCCTCGTCATTTTCATGGTAGTTTAACTCTTATGCAGCAAGATGAAAAACTACAAAAGTTGCATGAGATAAAACATTTATTGTGGTTATAGGCAAAACATGCAATATCAATAGAAAATATATCAATATAAAATGGAATATAGACAGGAACATATAGTACAGTTCCTGGGGAAAAACTGTAACAATGGAAAAAAGTGTAACTTTACAAAACATAACGTCAGCGATCAGGAAATAGAGAATTAGTTATCACCCATCTGTCAACAACATTCCGGCAAGGTGCTGGCATTGTTTTCTAATTCTGCGACAGCCTGCTACCTCTTACGACAAGTGACTGTTACAAGGAATCCAAAAATAACCATCACTAGACCTATAATTAAAGGAGAAACAATGCCAGTAAGAGAAGTGAGTCATATTAAAGTTGGTAGAGCTACTGGAATTGCTGCTATTGTCTCTTTATCTATGCTGAAAAAAGTTTTTGAACCATTCTGGCTTCGCACTACAGACTGAATATAGCAAAAATATAACAACATTTAGACATTTTCACATTGCATCAAGTTTTTTTTGTTTTTGAGGTTTATTACAGATTTTAAACATGCAAAATTCACCATCAGAATATGTCGCTGATGATCATATTATTTACTATACACTGTTGTTGTATACAGGCCCTCTGTAATTGGTCTGTTTGTCATGTATGGTAGATTACATGAATGTATTCAGTATTTCAGAAGTACAACTTTATACATACAATATAGAAACTGTTGTTGTACACTGTCTAATCTCTCCCAACAGCTTGGCCTTTATTCTCAAGTCTCTCTGGGAACAGACGGGCTTGGGTTGCCAGGGCAGCTTTGCGAGTGTAAGTGGTGCAGCGGGTGAGGATTTCCTGGGTTTGCGGGCGAGGCGGAACTCTGGGACCAAGTTTGGATGACTCACTGGCAACAAAACTGGAGGGGCTGGCTTGCTCTTCAGACAGACTTCTGTGACCAGTATCTGCTTCTGCATCTTTCTCTGTGTGTCTCAGGTGCTCTTCCCCCTCAGAGCTGGACAGACTCAGGCCCAGAGAGCTAGAGGAGCTGAAGCTGAAGTTGGTCCTGTCACTGGAGCTACTGATGCTGCTCTTGCGGCTGTCGGAAACGTTGTGCTGGATCTCCGTGTTGGGCTGGGCTAGAGGTTCAGACAGAACCTCCACAGAACATGATTTGTGCAGGCTCTTCAGTCTGAATAAGTGCTCCTGAGGCTGGTTGGAGTAGAAAATGCCCTGCAGGAGACTGGGTGTGGTGGACAGGTTTAGGGTGGAGCTGTGGAGCTTCTTCTGCAATCTGAAGGCGGGGTTGGTATATGGCCGCAGATACATGGAGGGAATGTAGCCCGCCTTTCCATTATATCTGTAAGAGTCATTCATAATAAGATAAGCTTATTCAGCATCAGTAATTCTGAAACCAAAAACTCACCCTAGACATGTTTGCTTTTATAGTTTACCACTGAGGTTAATGTATAGCAGACACTACAAGTCAATAGTCACCCATATTTCTCTTAATTTGCTCAAGGTGCATCAAACTGAGCACAGAGGATGTGGTTTAGTACTTGTATAAAAAATATGATTCTAGATCAGTCCTACTCCCTAGGTGACTTGTGAAAACACATCCAGCTGTCTAAAGTGACTGCCGACAGCATTCAGAACAGCTTTGTTCATTTTTATGACTTACAGCAAGTCATACTGTGTCCTAAACCACATTGATGAATCTTTAATAAAGAGCTGGATGTGGTTTATGTTAGACTCGTAGACATATCATGGTTAATCAACTAATTGGCGGTTTAGGAGAAATTGTATGGCAGAACGATTCCATTTTCATTAAAGGAAAAACTGTAGCATATGGTCAGTTACCATGTACAAAAATGTTTATGTATTTAAAAAAACTTTGACTTAAAACACACTTGGATGTTTTATGTTTGGGTTTTTTCTGCTAAATGACTGTCCATGATAAGTGACCATATCCTGCAGATTCATCAGGCAGAGAAAAATGTTTGAGTAAGTAATATGAAACTAATATTTAAGGTATGTAGTTATAAGAGTGAGGCAAGGAAGCTCCACTGAATGGTCCTTAGGGTAAATGGTTAATTAATTAATAAATGCTGCATTTAAAATTGTTGTTACAATGGCATTGTATCCCTACATATACTGTTTTGCAATGCTCTGTATTGCACACTGTTGAACTTGGCATACTGCCACACCAGTCTATGGCATACTGCCACATTTGGTTTGTGTAATAGTCAGACATAATCAGAGTATTTTGGTGTTGCGGTTTAACACTGTCCTCATTCCACAGGTACAATATCTGCACAGAGAGACCGACTGAATTACCTAGAAAGCCACCAGCCGTTGTCAGACTTTTGCAGCACCTCTAGCACGGCGCCGATGGTCACCGATAGCTCATCTTTTGTTTTGGCCGTGTAGCTCCTTACAGCACAGTACAAAGACCCTATGGGACAATCAATACTAGCCTCATATGACAGTACAAAATATACATTAATCATATAATTGCATTATGATTAGAGACAGCACCAATTGATACCCAGTATCAGTGGCAAACAGTATCAGAAATAAGAGGCTGATCTAATTCCTTGAGGCTCAATATAAAGTACAGTGAATGACAATTAGAAAACTAAGTATTACATTGTAATTACAACTATTTTAAACAGCTTATGTTTGCATGCATTTGCACTTGGCAAAATGACAAGAAATACTTTTGCATCATTGTTTACTTTTTTGAAAGAAGTTCAAATTTGTCTGTATCAACATTTGGTGATACCTATTGTATATTGTAAAATGTCTGTAAGTAATATGAGTATAATACAGTTTCCTTATTGTCCACTAATTTGCACTGTAAGTGATATTTCTATTCATTTTAAATAAAAAATTCATCCAATTTTGAACAATTTTGAGCATTTGAGATGGTCATCAAAACTGAAGTGGAAAAAATACTGGACCGACATCAAATGGTAAAGTTAGTTTAGGAAAAAGAAAAAGTGGTATCGTGCAACCTTTAATGATGGACTTCCTCAAAAGACTGAGATGCTCAAATACTGAATGAACTTACTTTCAGCGCTTGACATCTCCAGCTCATCCTCTTCCTCATCTTCCTCACATAACTCCAAGTAGGGAGCAGGAAACCAAGCTAAATGCTTTTCCTCATTCTCCACCAGCCACCATCCTGCAGGTGCACATGGACATTATTTAACACTTCTTTTCTGATCTCATCCAAATTATTACAAGACATTGCACAGTACAGCACCATACGCAGCACAATCATCTGTCGCTCAGTGTCAGATCAGTCAGACTTACACGCTATAGGATGAATGATGTCTAGGAATGATGCTTACCTGCTTGATCTTTGATGAGTACATCCAGTGTTTCATCCACAGCTACCTTAAAAGGTCTGTTTCTAGTGTCCTTGGTCTCATATGGAGCCACACAGCGATAGGTTTTGGTAACAAAAGGCTGGGTCACATTCCCAATGTTGAGATGCTTGCTGGTCAGGTCGGCTCTTGTTTGGTCGTTCGGGATCTCGTCTGACTGAAATATCATCACACTGACCAGGACAGATGAGAAAAACGTTTACCAAATTTGTAAATGACATTATGAATTTACAGCAAAGTGTTAGACCATCATAAAGTCAAAACATCTCTTATGTCTGTAACTGGGATGCTTTAATGGCAATCATGTCTCTCATTTTCCCAGTTATAGCATTTTATTTCAGACTAAAATGAACTCTGAAATAAAAAAAAAACCATTTACTTGAGAATGGTGCCCCATTTTTTGTTAGCTGTATTGGCTAAACTCAGCATACCAGTTCTGTGTGTACTCCGGCTGCAGCTCATGCTCCTTAGGCAGGAAGAAGTGAATGAGATCATGAGCCAGAGTGACACTGGGGTCACACTGCATTAGGTCAGTGCAGTATTTCTGCAGAGCTTTCACACGGTGCACAGCCCTGGTTGGAGTCCTCTTCTGCAAGTTTACCTTCAGCATCCGACCTGCCAAAAAACAACATCCCCCTCAGCCTTTTAAAATACTAGACTCACTGTGGTAGGAACAGTTACTGTGTTGTTACTGTACCTGCAAATCTGGGCAGCACTCTGCCTTGTTTACTAAAAGGGTTGTCAGCTGAAAATGTCTTCTTTAGTCGCCTCTGATTTTGATAAAATAAATAAATCAGTGAGTATACCAGCAAACTACACTTTTATGAGAGGCAAATGTATAGACTTACATGAAACTTCTTGAAGTCCCCTAGGGTCCTGTAGACGACCACTTCAGTCTGATCAGACCACAGAACAGAGGACATGTACAACTAGAACAGGAAAATTAGCAGGTGATCAACATACTGTACATATGAAGGTCTGTTTCATTTACAGGCTGCGTCTCAGACTGCATACTCCCACATTAAATAGGACGTAAAAACATTACACCATCATTAGAAGTGCATTCAGTAGTGAAGTATTTAAGGTGCGAAAGTATGCTGTTTGGAACGCAGCCTGAAGTCCTGACATCACCGATGCGACTTACTTTACTCTTGTCTTTGTACATGATGCCGACGATCCGGACACTGATTGGGTAGCGACTGTCTCCCATTGTGACCCGCTGCTGGTTTCCTCTAAAGTAGGAGGTTTTATCCTCTCTCCGCCGGGAGGAGGAGCTACACTGGGAGGAGGATCACCTCTCCTGGCCACAGTGCCATTTCACTATACAGTGATGGAAAGATCGGTCCAGTTTTACTGAACTGACCCTTCGAATGATCCGAATCATTGTATCGAACGATTCATTAATTCCCGAGACAAGCCGGCTTCATTCTCCTCTCCTACAGTCACCGAGGAGAGGACCATCTCCTCTACATTGTATTGCAAGAAGACAATTTTTAAGATGATTTTATATGATCGGTTCTGTACCTTATTATTACTTTACCCTAAACCTGTTCTAAATTGTAATGCTACCGATTTTTCTGCACAGTTCTCCGGCTGAAATGCAAGCAAAGTGGTTTGAAAGATCCTAAAATGACTTTTCTATGTAAATATAATGGGTATTGATAAAACATTTAAATGACAAAACTTGCAGTGTTTAAAAAACCCTCTGATTAGGAGTGGATATTTCTGAGTGTTTTTTTTTTAAATACAAAATGCCATTTGTTGTAGTATTTTGGAGTTTGATTCGTTTGTATTTGGTTAATAAATGGTTTTTCAGCGACTTACATACAGCCGAAAAGAAACAGACAGTACAGAGAAAACATATCAACAATAAATAAAAAATATTCTTCTGTGTTGTAGTCTCTTTTGTGTGTTTTAAAGATTAGTAAATTAGTTTAATTAGAAGGAAACACGAACGAGTTTGAATCGACTCACGAGGAATTTGAATCGACCAAAAGTTTCAATTCCTTCTCCAGCCGGACATCGGTGGTGCTGAGGGATTATCAGTGTGTGTGCCCTTGGAGCTCGCACTCTGTGAACACATTATACCGGGAAACAGACCCTGTTATGATCTCTTCCAGTTTATCCTTATGTATATTTACTCCGTGTATGTGTTTTATGCAAAGTAGGGGACAGATTTAAGCAGAAGGGGGATGCAAGGATTTCCTGCTGTTAAACAAAACAATAAATCTGCCCCTTTGTAAAGCTTCAGTCCTCCATTTCAATCTTCTTGTGATTAATGGTGTTGAGTGATAGTAAATAACCCCAATAACCACTTTTACATGATTCCACTTTGATTTAAATAGGAACCTAGGTCATTTTTCATAATTTTTACAAAATTGGTTAAGATGTAAGAATGTCATTCAGTCTAGGTATGTGTATGTATGTACATATGCACATGTGTGTGCATATATGCATATATGTATGCTATATACAGTATATATAGTATCTATATTATAGGTCTCCCTGCTGTGTTCCCCCTTGGTATTTTTATAAGTTTATATTTTATTGTTTAAGGTATAGCGCATTCAAAGATATTTTTATACATATATAGGTTTAATTTTAAGACCCCCTTTTTTACCCTCATGTTTGTCTGTGTTGTAAGTGTGTTGTGTTGTATGCTGCATATATGGTCCAGGAGGACGATATTTTGTCTCACTGTGTACTATATATGGCTGGGATGACAATAAAGCTCTAGTTGACTTGACTTGTTTGAAGTGAAGCAACATCTTCAGCACCACCTCACTGAGAATGGGCCCCCTGTGTGTTCAGCCCTCTGCTGCAACAATGCACAGCTCAAACCACATCATCAAGTGGGTCTGTGGCTGGAGTGATGAGGTGGTGTACAGAGGTTCAACAGCTAATGGTCTACAACCTGTCTCTTATTGTGCATAAAACAAACAGATGGTTGTTGAGTTCATTAAATTAGCCCAGAGCACCAGGTTCCCTCATTTTCACATCACAGAGAACTTCAAGTGGACCCTCAACACCAGCTCCGCTGCCAATAAGGGCCAGCAGTGTCTCTACCTCCTGCAAACAAACAACTTAAACTCCTGTGTTTATTATATGCTACATAATTTCTGTCCTTCTGCCGCTATTATTTGCACACTTATTTATTTCTGTCTACCTCTATTCTGCATTTTTGCCCAAAAAACTACTAGAATACAGTACATGTCGTAATACTGCATTCATACTTGCACTCTCCCTCTTTCTCTCCCTGCACTCAGAGTATTTTGTCCTGTGGTGTTCTGTTTGTGTTGTGTTTTGTTTGTGTTGCTCCATGGTCCTGGAGGAACATTGTTTTATTTCACTGAAATAACAATAAACCTGCTTGACTTGACTTGATACTTGAGATCATTTTTAAAAATGACATTATGTTTTGTTTTGCTCTGAAAGAAGGTTATGGAACATGTATGCAGGATGTTCTTTAGAAAAATAGTAAACAAATAACTTTTCCCAGATTTTTCACTACATTTATCACTGTATGCATTACATATAAATAAATTGGCTATAGCTGTGTTCCCATCATCACAACTGTAAAAAAAATAAATCTGTAAGTCTCTCCATGAAAACGCTCTGAATGACATTTAGTTATATATTTAATTATGCAGGATTTTCTTTTCAAGTAATTGAAATATCCCTACAAGCACAACACAACAGTGATGAAGAGGCTAATCTTTCATATACTATAAGCAAAATTAACTCTGATGTGTTTTTAGAAGAATAATAGTGCCTCTAAGTCTCATCATTTCCTGGTTCCCTGTGTATAGAATATCAGGTTATGTAAAATCCCTCTCATCCATCAATGTGGGTAAAACCAATGAGCTGTCAACTTCAAAATGTTGTCAACCTTAGGAAAATGTTAAAATGATCATTAAGCATTATCAGGGTTGTAATAAAAAAAGATTGATTTGTAGGACCAGGGCATACAGCCAGGATGATGGTAAGAGGGGCAAAAACGAATCCAGACCTCATAGTTTCAGAACTGCATAGTTTAATTTTGTTTTTTTTTTAACTTTCAAAATCCACTGACTGTCGCACCCTCCATGACGAGAAGCATTTTGAGTTAAATGAGTTCCAAAAATACATTGTTGATTAAAAAGGGACTGCATAAAAAGGAAAGCACCCAACAAGTATTCCCCACTCGTATCACAACATAGCTTAAATATCAATGTCTTACTTCCTGATGAGTAATCCATAGTTACAATATGTCTTTTTAATGGGTTTTAAGGGGATGGTGCAGTTTCAGCTAAATCCCACTACAGTATTATTTCCAAATAAGCAAAAGGAAAGCATTGCAAACAGGCTTGTGGAATTACTAATAAAAGATGGAAAATGAAATGGCCCTGCCAATCAGAAACTGCCTGTCCCACATTATCATTTGCTGATACAATATACATTTTACTGAGGTCCAGTACTACTCAAATCTACTGTCATGAGACATTTTGCTCTTTAAACGAGGAAATGAAGCAAATATATCTTATGCATATAAGGAGGCCAAAAAGATGTAAGAAAAGAGAGGGAATAGAGGGGCCCTGCAGTATATCCACTTTGTGTGTGTGTGTGTGTGTGTGTGTGTGTGTGTGTGTGTGTGTGTGTGTGTGTGTGTGTGTGTGTGTTTCCTATGGACATTAAATGTACATAGTAGCTCTAGTAATAGGCATTTTATGTATCATTGTTTATCACTTGGTCACATAGTTTAAAAAACAGGTGTTCTTTTCACTGCATTAAAATTTCATGGTTTCCAGAATGGCTGTTTTGAAATAAACATTTTTACTTTAAAGGAGGTTTAATTAACTTACTGTTTTAAGTCAACCAGACTACTTTTTTTAAAACAGTCATTTTCGCAGCGTACCATTATTTCTCATTCTTTTGTGTTTGAAAATTTGTCAAGAGTGCAAGATATTTAGGTAATACATGGACATAATAGTAACGTATGTTGGGCCAATGGTGTGAGAATCTGTAAAATGTTAGTATGGAATAAAGTTTAATAACAGTCAAGTAAACATAAATCTGTAGATGTAGACAAAAATCTCCTTATTGGGTTTTTCCAAGAGAAGACTATTTAGATGTTGCTGTGTATTGAAACTTAAAACTTGAAATGATATACGTCTTCAAATTGGTAAATTTACAGGAGAAGGTGTTCTTAAGATGTAAGTCATTTTAAATTTCTATAGGTCCATTTGTCATGAAATACTCACCTTCCAAGCCCTGGCCCTATTGTTGTGGGCTCCATTTCTAATGATGCCACAGCAACTCATGACCAGTGGGTAGCAATGGGCAGTGGCTAAATGGGGAGAAAATTGGGAAAAAAATAAATGAGTAATTGAAACTGAAAAGCAACACTCTGCTTATGCTTAAGATTTCTTTTTTTTATTAAGAAGGGTGACTGCAAAAGCTGTGTGAGAAAGCATTTTTATTATATTATATTATGAAAATAATATTTGTGCAATTGATGATTACACATTTTGGTGTAATTCTACACATATTATACCTAACAGTTTCATCACAATGTCTAAAGCATTACTGCTTGCTATGAATAGGGTGAAAATGGGCATTTACATTATTATTATATCTTATTATATTATATCTTGTGTTCAGTCGTTTGCCAGCTTTATTGTTGTGTACATGCAAAAGTAATATAATGTAATGTGAAACAAATGTCATGATTTTACATGTCATTACTCCATAAAGAGATTTTTTATTATAATTGAGCGTTTTGCATTTGAAGCATCTGTGGCATGCATGGCCTAGTTTTCTATCAGTTCTAACCTTATTAAACAAATCAGATATTGGTCATGTGACTGGTCCTCACTCAAGCCAGTCACAGTGGCTATGAAACTGTAATAAAACAACTGTATAAATCTTAGAAGGGTATAATTTAACATTTGCTTTAAAAAAATTCTTTTTTTAGAGAAGCTGGTATCTGACCGTCTCCACTAGGGTTAGAGTAAAGGGTAAAAGTATGGTTCTCTCTCAGCAAAAGCTGTACCTTTCAGGGTCCAAATGTTGTCACTGAGGTGGTCCCCTCAATGGTACCTTTATTTAAAGAAGATTATAGTGCCATTACCTGTTGCAGTTACATTCCCCTGAGAAAATGAATGTATAGTCCTCACACACCTACATCCTTTGAGTTTCACATTCCTCTAAAAATTACATTGTATTAAGGGCCTGTGTCATGCTAAAAACATTTTCATTCTTGTTTTAAAATAAATTAGTTTGATTCAGTGTATAACCAAAGTTAAAGTTTTTTAATATTTTCACTACGCAGTCCTCATAGTCCATGTATGAAATCTAAGCTAGAAAACAGCCTGTATTAAGTTCTACTCATTCATGTTGAAGCTCTAAAGAGTGTTTCAGCCCTGCTCTTTGAATGAGGCACAATTCAGGGCAGCCAATCATTACATAACTTGTTAGCTTGTTATTTTTAGTGTTATTTTCAGTTTCTTTACCCTCGCCATCACCTAAACAGCTGATCTGTCACACTGCTTCACACCTACTGTTATGCAACTGCACTTTACGTAAACTTTGTGGAATACATTCTGTATTTCTTTGTATTTTCTGTATATATGGTTTAGATTGTTTATCATATTGTATTGTTTATTTATACACTTGTACCCAAATAGTATTAACATATTATATGTACAAACAATACTTATACACATATGTTAATATTTATTTTTATATTTATAAATATAAATCTGTATTGCATATTCATATTGTAGATTGTATATTATTGCATATTATATTGTTTAGTATATTGTTTGGTATATTGTTAATTGTATATTTACATATCATTGTAAAGATCGACTGGAATCAAATTCCTTGTATGTGTTCGCTCACATACTCGGCCAATAAACGCGATCCTGATTCTGATATAAACATAATAGTAAAAAAAATGCACTGAAGTAAAAAATGTAGGATATAGACCCTTTCAGATATCATGATTGCTATTTAAAGGGTAAAAAAGCACGGATGCATACCTAATGCATATGTATACTAGTATATAACATATACTATACTTTTGTACTTGTAGTTTATACTATACAATCGATAATATGCCGGCAACGTATCTGAGTTAAATGCTTTCATCACTGTAAAGTGGTCATATTTTGGTCCTTTATCCATGTTTTTTTTTCTCTTTCTGGCAGGTTGTTCAGAAGAAAGAGGGACCAAAGCTATATATTTTCACACCAAAATAGTTTATTTCAGTCCCTGAAGTCCAGTTAAGAGTGTGGTTGTGCATGTGTGTGTGTGTGTATTTGTGTGTGTGTGTGTATATATTTAAAACACTCCGATCATACAAGTATGACAGTCTCATTAATAGCTATTGTGTATTTATACTCCAGTGCTGAATGAATGTGTTAGTATCAGCTGAATCAAATCCAGCTTTGTGGGGATAACTTTAAACTGAAAAAATAAAATGAACAGAGAATGTAAAATGAATCCTAAATGCACTTAATCAGCTAAACCACTTTTAATTTAATGCTAATAAACTAAAATTAAAGAGGAAACTTTGGGTCTAATGATTTCTAGGAACTAAAAAAGATACTTAATGTAATGTTTCATTTTGTCTTTCATTTTATATATAATCCAATCAGATTTTTCTTCTCTGAGGTATCTAGATATCTAGGTAGATTAGCTTTTGGTGAATTAACTTCTAACATAATAGGAACTGACAGTGGAGTCAACCGGTTCTGTTTCAATTTACAGTAAGTGGGAGCAGTTTTGTAAAGGAAAAATGTCACACTAGGACTTTCGGTAATTCTAGATTCAGATTAACTCAATGTGGCAGCCTAAGATAAGATAAGATAAACCTTTATTAGTCCCACAAGTGGGAAATTTGCATTGCTATGGCAGAAAGTGGACAGATAAAATGTAAGATCATCAAAAACAATAGAATAAAAACTATACAACACAATAGTACAGTATAAAAAGTACACTATACAAATAGTACAAAAATATAAATGGACATTTGTGTGTGTATGTAAATATATATATATGAGTACATATATGCATATACTGTATATATATATATATATACACACACACACACACACACACACACACACACACACACACACACACACACACACACAC
>JBBJLS010013897.1:0-11366 GCA_037577275.1 Bryconaethiops microstoma
CACACACACACACACACACACACACACACACACACACACACACACACACACACATACACACATACACACACACACACGCATGCACACACATAGACAGAGCAAGGGACATCCCCTTAAACACACAGTGTCAGTCGTCATCATAGGTATGTATATTTATGTCAGGTTTGTTAAATTGAAGGAGTCAATAAAATACATTAATACATTCATAAATGTATATTAAATAAAACGCATTCATTGTTATTCTGAATGGTTGCAGCTACGGGCATAGCTATGAGGGGACCTGAGAACTTGGACCACCCTCATGTGTATGTCAGCCCACTCAACTCAACACAGCTCCTCAGCAAATATTCAGAATAGGATGTGATAAAAACAACACATGGCAGGACATTAAAGACTGTTGATTATTATTAAAGAACTTTAGCTGGTCAGGCGAGGGGGAGGATGTGTCCGCTGGTTTGGCCTGGGGGGGCAAAGCTTAGAGTAGCTCTGTTATGAAGAACGGTGCTCGTGATTACAGAGACCGGTTTTGAGTTAGGGAGCCTAATCAGTGCACAGAGACAGATGGAAGAGGAAACACCAGCCATTATACCTGTCTAGATCAATAAAAAGAACATACACACACATACGCAAACACACACACACTCTGGAAATTTCCGCTAACCCATGGCAGACTGAAACAGCCACTTTACTGACCGTGTGGATCTAAAGGGACCTGGCTGGTTCGTGTCTCTGCTTATATTAACTACAATTTATCACTTCATGTCACTTAAAAGATTAAATCCTCGATTTTCAGCAGTCTTCTAAAACCTCTTCTTACCTCTGATCTCACCATACAACCATGGGTTGGCCCGCCTACTATCTGCTTACAGACATTCCTACTATCTACACTACTTTAATCACTTAATTTTAAGTGATTAAAGTAGTAATAATTGGTATCAACCATGATGGTCAGCCCTATCTAATATCTGCTCATAAACCCACCCACAGACTCGCCCGCCATGGTTCGAATCAAGACCCAGACCCCCCTCAAAGAGAGAAAAATAGCAGTGTGTGGGGGGGTTCTTAACAGTGTTATGAAGGCAGTACCCCCCAATTATGGAGGGGTAATTCACACTCTGCCCACTACCTGCTCAAAGAGTTGCTTAATACCAGCTCATAGACCCGCCTACTATCTGCTCACAGACCCACCTACCTGCTCACAGCCCATTCTAATAACTGCTCACAGACCTACCTACAGACCCACCAACTACCTGCTCAAAAACCCATCCAATATCTGCTCATAGCCCCACCCACAGACCCGCTCAATACCTGCACACAGCCCTATCTAATATCTGTTCACAGACTTGCCCAAAACTTGCTCACAGTTTTGGGCAAGTCATCCACTTTCTGCTCACAGACCCGCCTACTTCCAGCTAACAGACCCGCCCACTACCTGCTCCCCTACCTGATTACAGCCCAGACTAATATCTGTCCACAGACCTGCATGCCACCTGCTCACACACTACCCACACAGGGTTTAAAGGCTCAATAATAACAGTCATGATTGAGCTGAAGACTGAACAGGGAGCGAACTCTGGAACTGCTGCTTTGGAACCACAGCTCTGTGGCTGTGCAGTCACACAGGTGTGTCCCGTGTGTTGAAACTGAGTGACCGGAGTGAAAACAAAAATAAAATATAACACAAAAATAAAACTTGGAATTACAGCTGATAATCAAACCTGGCACTAGGCTCCAAATACCCCCCGCCTCCCTCCCTAGGAGCTCTCTTCACTCATTCTCCAGCGTTTCACACTAACATCAGCTGTAATTCCAATATCAGACCAACATTAACAACGTTTTGGATTAATAATATCAGCCATCATCGCATCTCACAAATTACCTCCTCCATCTACTAATCCAGCTGTGTTTAATAGTGCAGTTAAGGGGACGACACACACACAAGAACTCCATTATACACCTCAGAGACACACCGTCACCCATTCCATCACTACGTAATAGTCCCCACACCCACCCAAACACGTTCTGAGCTCATTCCATCCCACACACACACGGATAGTGTTATTATTTCCATATGACAGGTTGGAAAAGAGCTTTAACACAGAAGAATGGACAGGATGACACTGTGGTGTGTGTGTGTGTGTGTGTGTGTGTGTGTGTGTGTGTGTGTGTGTGTGTGTGTGTGTACATGTGTGTATTCTGAACTTTCAAGATGGGGTCATAAGCCAGGAGGGGAAGTGTTATACCTCTCTCTCTCTCTCTCACACACACACACACACACACACACGGGGATTCCCGTCATAAATGCCTCAGCTGTAATGGATGGGTGGGGGTCCGGGACAACCCTGTGAGTCATAGAGTCTCAAAATAACCCCATCAAACACACGCACACACACACGCACACACACACACACTTGTGATTTCAGCAGTAAAGTTATTTGATTAGCAGAAAGAGTTCAGCTTCTATAAGGTGGTGCTGAGCTTCTGTTAATGTGGCATCGGTGATGAGTGGTGGTGATGAGTGATGATGGAGACAAGCGTGTGTGTTAGCAGCACATTTCACTGTCAGAGTGCTTGAGGTTCTCTGGAAGTCAGGTCTGCGACAAAACATCCTTAATATTCAATAAATTCCATCGTTAAAATATTAAAAACACTCTAATGACAAACACCAGTGTGACTGATCCACTCTTCTGTGAGTGATGCAAAGCACACACCCTGACAAGTCATTTCAGTACTCAGCACCCATGCACACCCCCACTCCAGACAGTGTCCTTCTAGATTGGACAGACCTTTAACACACAATGATACAAATCACACACACACAGTTATCAGTAATAATCATGCACTCAATTACAATTACAGGTAAACCAGCACAGGCAATACACACACTATAGACAAGTAAATCAGCACAGGTAAAACACACACGACACTCAGGTAAAATAGTAAACATGACTTAGTCGACAAATTAATTAATTACGAACAAAAGCTATGTAACACACTATAATGCTCATATGGTCCACACAGTCACTCTAACAGACTGTGATACACTACTGGAAGAGTAGCAGGCAAAATGGTTCATATCTAACCCACCAAATAGGAGAAAAACCACTTGTTGCATGAATAAATGGCTGTAAAGGAACTGAAGGAGGAACTGAAAAGGCAGACTGAATAAAGTTAAGTGATTAAAGTAGTAATAATTGGTACCAACCATGATGGTCAGTACACAGCAAGCGTCTCAAGCAGTGGCAGAAAACGGCGCTGCAGTGTTATACAGCTGCAGGAGAAGATTACAGCACCAACGTGCCCAAACACAGACCAGAGAACTGCTGACATAACCCTGCTCCAGAATGTGACAGCTCTCTCTCTCTCTCTCTCTCTCTCTCTCTCATACACACACACACACACACACGCACACACACACACACACAAATACATACACTCCAGCATCAAGAGAGTGTACACTTGTATGTACAGGCTAATCGTAGGAAGGCTGTACTTTTGGAGGTATTATGTGGAACGGTGTTAAATTACCCCCCCCCCCACACACACACACACACACACACACACACCCCACCCCGTGGGGAGGCCGTACTTTTGGGGATATTAGCTGTAACAGTGGTAAACTAAACGTCTCACCAAACCGACCACAACTTTGGTCCACGGAACAAAAACTATTCTTTTAAAATATGCTATACGACAGGGAGCTCAGTCTTGTATCTCCTTTGGTCTTGGTTCTGGAGCCCCTCCCCCTGCCCAGCACATTTAAGTCTTTCTTATTGCCCATGTCGGCCCAAGATGGGCCTGTACAAGAGCTGATTTATTGTGTTGGGTGTGTTGTGAGCAGGAGGTTTCCAGGACCAGGTCTGGGAAGGTATGCTGAACCCCACCTCAGCATCTGCACCTCATGGGTTTTTTCTAATGGTCAAGGCTGCGTCCTAACCCACATACCAGCAGACTGAGCACAGTACACCATCCACAACAGTTCAATGTGTGTGTGTACGTGTGTGTGGTACAGGTTTAAACCCCCAACCAGTTCACCTTTTAGTTCTACTTCAATTCCAAACACACCTGAGGCAGGTAAACCCCAGATGACCCTGGAGCAACAGGACAACCTGGAGTGGATTAGAACTTCTAGACTAAACACACACAGACACACAGCAGGCGCAACAGGTCACAGCGAGGGGCAGTTGTGGAAAGTTTTAGAGGAGCGCTCCACACTCACCGTCTCTCCGCGTGTTCACGGACCGCATGGCCTTGACGGTGAGCGCGCGTGTCTCCGTGCCGCGGAGCAGCAGCAGCGCGAGGGAGAACGCGAGAGCCGCCGGACACATCGTCGTCATCCCGTGCGCGCGGAGTTGGAGTCGGACAGCGCGCGCTCCGACCTGCGATCTCGAGCTCCACCTACGCTGACGGACTGCTAAAGCCGAGTGCGCGCGCTGCTGTTCGCCTCCTTTTACATAACGAGTCCGGCTCGGGGCGCGCGGCTTTGTGGTGCGCGCACACACACGCACGAGCCCGCACAGACGTCGCCAAACAGCCAAAAAAAGTTATCGCGCGCGTGTTTGGCGCACTTGCAATTCCGCGAGAATAGCGCACATACTGCTCGCAGATAGGAACGACGCGAGGGGGCGTGGGAAGGGGAGGGGAGGGCAGGGCAGGGCAGTCCACGCGCTCGTGGCCTAATACTTTCAAGCTAGAGGGGGGGAACACCTTTAAAAAACACATACAAAGTTCTGTGAGGATCACGTCACATGACTTTTCCGTCCTCCCAGTCTCCACAGTCTCGTACACCACCCGCCGGCCAGTCATCATAAACCTCCTGCACAAGCCCCGCCCAATAACGGGCAACCTGAAAGATGACGGCCAGTAGATATGGTCATCCATCACCCTTCACTTTACACTTTATACTTATTTTACCTTAACTTTACACTTATTGAACACTAATCTTTACTCTTATATTACTTATACTTAGTTTACACTCATTGCACACCAACTATACTTATTTTACAATTATTTTACTTTTTTACACAGATACTATATGGACAAAAATATCGGGACCTGTTATCCGGGGTTTGGGCTGGGCCCCTTACTTCCAGTGAAAGTCTGTGGATTTGAATGCAATGTCATCAATGGTGTAATAGTCAGCCACCCCTATGCTTTTGTCCATACAGTAACTTTACTCTTATTTTGTACATATTTTACAGTTATTTCAAAGTTTCACATGTGCCCATCCATTAAAGCAAGACATTGGTGCAAAAAAAGGGGATTGTCAAGACAAACTGATTGGCCTAAACTCCTCCCACTGGTGTGGGTGGGGAGGTGGACCTGTTGGTTGGGGCTTAGGCCAACTCTGAGCTAGAGCTTTTCCACAATTTTGCTGAATGTGGCAACCCTGTCTGGAACAAACAGGAGAAGAACAAGGCCAGATGACCACAACACTGTTTATCTACACACACACTTTCACACACAGGTGTTTATCTTACAGCGTATACACCAGAGACGGCTTGTTTACATTGCCCACCTGCTTCACACAGCCTGCCGTCCACTTGGGGGGATGCTTTATGTCGGAGCTGCCGTGGGAACACCTCTGTCTCCAAAATAACAACACCCCAGCAAAGGAGGAAAGTTCCATGCTTTCAGCCTAATGGTCAGCCCAGCCCTAACTGAGAGAACAGACTTTATTTTACTGTTCCAGTTTCCAGAGCTCTCCTTCAAGTGGTTTCCCAATATTTCCCCATAATTCAGTAAGTATGTACAGAGTTGTTCAGAGTGGGTTTAGTATTAAATGGTTCATTGTTGAGATTCAGATTTCTTTACAGTGGTGGTGAATGGAACCAGATGTCTCCAACACTAATATGGCCATTTCATTAAATATTGATCCCCAGTGAAGCGCCGTGTATCTTCTGGGTGTTTATATGGACTGATGATGGTAAAATAGAGGCAAATCTGAACTAAACCAGATTTCTTTGGGGCCTCACAATGCCTCACAATACCCTGCATGTACCTTTCCACCATGAATGGGTTTAGTTGCAGGACCAAAAGCTTCTCAAAACTCTGGTTAAACAATGTCTCGGGCATCAGGCAGTGTATTCATAACCATTTCATAGAATAACTTTCTGTGAGAGAGATTTTAGAGGCAGACGTCTGGTTCCATTCACCATCACTGTGAACATTATGTCACAACTTATGTGCTTACAAATACAGTAGTAGTATCATGTGCAGTTTCACCGCTTATGTCATTTTACGGGCAATAACAGACTCGGTAACTAGTAAACTTCAGAAGTCATTGTATTTATTTATCTATAGTAATTATATCCACTTCCCTTACTGACCACAGCATTTTGTGTATATAGTATAGTGTATTTAGTACTAAGCATTTTTGGAACATTTTTGGAAGAATTTTATTTGGATTTATCCTTTATTTTACATTGTTCTTGACCTTGTGTCTCGGTGTGTCTGAGTATTTGTAGCATGAGCAGTTTCCTCTGGGATCAATGAAGTTTTCTGTATCTGATATGGTGAAATACCAGCACTGATTAGGGTGCGGTCATAAATGCGAGACTGAGGTCTTCAATCTGAACACGCAGCAAGGAGCATCCAAAGATCTGGACACATAAATCAAAGATCTGGCAGATCTTTCAGATTCAGACACACTTGCAGGCAGTCACAGATAAACATCTGACAGATGAGCTCCTGCATCTTGCAGATTAGTGATTTCGGAGAAGGAGCGGGTGGAGCTCCACCCAGAGCTCAAAATATCTGGTGGAAGCTGACAGGACCATATTAATGTGACTGTGCTTCAGTTTCTCACATTCAGTCTAAGACACATGCGTCTAGACCAAGCTCCATTAGGTCCACACCAGTGAGGAACGCAGGAGCCGCCGCTGTCTCATCAGTTTTATGATGGACCAGTTTGCACCAGTTTAGGCGCAGAATTTTGCAGGACTCCAGTTGGGTTCACACCAAAATGTCATGCCAGAGCGAAGCAGCATCTCCTCCAGGTTGGAGGAACATCATGTTTTACTTCAGAGCATTGAGACTGGACTTAGATCTGCATCTTCAGGGCATCTGCATCAACTCCTTTAGGAAAATCCCCTTCAGAACTCACTGTGCTGCTCGGCTGCTGATCTCTCAGCGACAGGAATGAGCAGGAATAAGTGGGAAAATGGGAACTGAGTGCTTTAAATACTTAGAATATTTCTGCACTCTATCCACCACTTTACCATAAAACATACAGCAGAACCCTCCTTTCTCTCAGTCTTTCTCTCTCTGTCTCCCCCCCACCCCCCGCCCCCTCTGTCTGCCTGTCTTTCTGTCATTGCTGTTAGTCACTGATTAGAATGATTAGCATGATTAGCTTGTCTCCTGACTGTAACTCAGAGGAATGTCTCCAGCACTTCAGAGAGAGCACTGAGGACAAGAGAGAGACAGGGAGAGAATGAGAGAGAGAGAGAAAGAAACAATTATGCTTCAACATTGTTGTAGTCTGAAGTAATGAATCTGTTCAGTAAAGAGCATGAGAGAGCATTAATAACACACACACACGCACACATACAGTCTGGCAGTCTGGAGGACGGAGACTGGAGTGTGTGTGTGTGTGTGTGTGTGTGTGTGTGTGTGTGTGTGTATGTGTGTGTGTGTGTGTGCATCACACTGGTATATCACACACTATGGGTGGTGTTTGGCTTCAGGTGACATCACTTGTCTATGTTATGTTTATTATGTATATTTACTATTTAGTTACATTTAATAATAGTATTAAAACATAATAAGAGTATGGTGAATCCCTTACAGTGATCTGTCAGATTCAGTCATGTGACTCTTTTGTGTTTACAGTGGTCAGATTAATGAGTGTTCTCTGCTGCGTCTCTGCCGGAGAGCCATGGGGGACAAATAAAAATGGCATTCTGAAAATATTTGTATTTCAGCTGTGGCACCAGAACAGCTTCATCAGAGGGGCTCTCTGTAGCATGGGAATGCGGGAATGGGGGGTGTACAATAAAAGGTTTTGTGCAATAAAGGGTCGTACAAGTATTCTGTGATGTCACAACCAACAAACACTGCACCACCTTCCCTAAAACACTCATCTGCTCACCACAGACACAACTAACACCTAATACGCATCAGTCACTTGACGAGGCACCAGAAGTGATGCGTGTCGCGGGGTATATAAACAGGAAGTAGGTGACACTCTGCACTCAGACATTGAGTTCCATGCCAACTCAACGCCAGTTCATCTCCTCTAGTTCCGTGAGTACTCCGGGTTCCTTTGCTGTGTTTATATACCTTCTGAGCGTGTGTGAGAACGGTGTTTCCCGGTGGAAAGATTAACTTTCTCGTGGAGCATTCTCAGATCAAAGTGCATGGTTTACTGACTCTCTTGTGTGTGTCCGTGATTGGGTTCTTCCACTATGCTGCACTGGGCTAACTGTTGGTTCAGGTACGTTCTCATCTGCTCTGTGACAGAATGTCACAAACGGTGAACCCAGCGGATTTTGCCGGCCTGGTTGAACCGGCAGGCTGTCGAGATTATGAACCTGAAGCAGGAAGTAGCAGGTCTGCGTCAGCAGCTCGCGAACCTGCAGTAGGCGCATCTTGATTTGGCTGCCACGAAACCATCATCCCAGTAGGCCGTCCAGACCCCTTCATCTTCCCGTAATACCCCCAAGATGTCTCTTCCCGAGAAATGGGATGGTGTAGACGGGAAGTGCAATGTGTTTCTCACTAATCTGTCATTCTTATTTGAGTTTCAGCCGGAGTGATACCCATCAAACCACAGCTGTATTGCGCTTCTTGTTTCCTGGTTTTGTCATCTCTTCCCAAGGTGTGGCCATGGATCTCCAGAAGCTGGACGCTGTGTGTAATTGGCCCTTACCCAAGACGCTTAAGCAGCTTCAGCACTTTTTGGGGTTTGCTAACATCTACAGACGATTTAACTGAGGCTTCAGTTCTACTGTGGCACCTCTCACTGCCCTCACCAAACCCTCCAAGACACCCTTCAACCTCAACCCCGAAGCCATCTAAGCCTTCCACCATCTCTGTCGTCCGTTCACCTCTGCACCCATCCTCCTCCATCCAGATCCATCCAAGCCATTGATTGTGGATGTGGATGCCTCCGATGTGGGCATAAGAGGCGTCCTCTCCCAGCGAGGTCCAGACCAGAAACTGCATCCTTGTAGTTTCTTCTCTAGAAAGTTTAACCCCACTCAGCAGCGATGCAGGGTAGGGGACTGCGAGCTGTTGGCCATCAAGTGGGTTCTAGAGGAATGGCGTCACTGGCTTCAGGACGGTGGTGACCCGTTCAGGGTCTGGACAGACCACCAGAACCTGATCGCCATACAACAGGCCAACCAACTCAACCCCAGGCAGGCACGGTGGTCTCTATTCTTTGAGAAATTTAGCATTTAGCTGGCGCTCTTATCCAGAGCGATGTACATCAGTGTTCAAGTAGTCTCCATCTGTTCCTCAAACCTGTAAAGCTATACTCAACGTCCGCTATTCAAGTTACTGCAGGCTAAGTAAACTCTTTGAGAAATTCAACCCTGCTAAATGTTGTAAATTTGCAAAAAGTTACATTCGCCACCTCAGTTTTCTTTGCTCCTGTAAACTCATCCCAATTTTCACAACCTGGAGGACAGCAGTGGGTAGTGGAAATTTCAGCACATCATGCCATCATTTCACCTGAAAGACAAGCAGCTGATGGTCCTCAACTGTAGTCCATAACACACTGCCAGCAGTTCTTGAAGGGGTCCCAGGTTTTGAAAGATGTTTATTTATTTTGTAAAATGACCATTCTGTCATACGTGAACACACCACAGCACACAGTGTGAACAGCATGAAATTATTCCTCTGCATTTAACCCATTCACCAAGTGAAACAGTGAGCAGCCAAGACTGTGGGGACAGTGCCTTGCTCAAGGGTACCTCGGAGGTGCCACTAGCAGTCTTGTGTTTGGAACCCACAACTTTCACAGGGCGAACGCCCTAACCACTAGGCCACCAGCTGCCTTGGCACTTACACTTGGTCGCAGGAGAATATATACTGGTTCTCTTGGGGATGTAATAGCCTCACATGGTTTTTCCTACCACTTTTATACTGACGGCATGCAACTTATTCTCTCTTTCCCTTACAGTGACAACAAGGTCTCAGACTGTCTGGCCGACATCTCCTCTTGGATGGCGACCCACACCTCAAGCTGAATCCCAGCAAGACTGAGCTCCTCTTCATCAAAGTGAGTCCTTCACCAAGCCACGACCTCATCGTTCCTGTTGGGAACTCGGTTATCATACCTTCAAAGAAAGTAAGAAATCTTGGTTATCCTGGTTGAAGATCTGTCTTTCTCGCCACAGGTTGACCAGATCTCCAGAACATGCAGATACCTTTTCTACAACATCAGAAGAATCCAGCCCTTTCTGTCCACTAAAGCTATGTCTCTGGTCATCACTGGACTACTGCAACTCTCTACTGGCTGGACTTCCACTGAAGGTAAGAAAACCATTTCGGCTGATTCAGAATGCAGCTGCAAGGTTAGTCCTCAATGTTTCAAAATTCTCACACACCACAATTTTACCAAGAAACCTTCACTGGTCCCTGTGGTCGCCCGGATTAAGTTCAAATCCATAACACTTGCTTTCAAGGCCAAGAATGGATTGTATGGGGGTATACATATAAGCACTGATCAAGCAGTGTCACTTCTCGTCCTCTCAGGGCTTCAAGCACTGCTCGTCTTGAACCACAAAAGAGGAGGAAGGCATGCATCAAGACTCTTCTCAGTCTTGGCCCCCCAGTGGTGGAATGGACTCCCTCTTCTGATCAGTTCTGTGGAGTCCCTCGCTGTCTTCAAGCATCGTATGAAGACCCACCTCTTCAAAGAGCACCTTGGTGACTATTTTAGTTAGGTGTACTTAGCCCCGCACTAACTTGGTTGAATAGCGGATGTTGATTAAAGTATAGCTTTACCGGTTTGAGGAACAGATGGAGACTACTTGAGCACTGATGTACATCGCTCTGGATAAGAGCGCCAGCTAAATGCCGTAAAGGTAAATATAAATGCACCAGTCATCCTGCTCAAATAGAGAAGACATAACTCCCCATTTTATGCATTTACAACACCTCTACAGACCCTCAGCAGAGGGCCTTAATCCACTGCTTTACTTCAGGATACCTAATTTGTGACTTCATAATGCGCGCATAACCCCCCCACCCCCCACACACATAGACCTTGGCAAGGACACCCCACCCCGGAACCACGCAGAGACATAGACCCCGGCACAGAGCCCCTCCTCCCGCTGGCATGGACCCCCCCCAAACCAAGCTGAGAAATAGACCCCGACAAGGAAAACCCGCCCTCCAGAGCATGACACACCAAC
>JBBJLS010014004.1:0-15621 GCA_037577275.1 Bryconaethiops microstoma
CGTGTAGCGTGAGGGAAGGGCCCAATCGCGGATACAAACGAGAGAGCTGGTAACTCACGCGGTTGATATAAGAACGCGTGAGTTACGCTGATGATGACCGACACAAGATCCAAAAATATTTAACTTTCATTTGCATTGACCTATCGCTGACCCTTATCACGCCACTGGAAGCGTTCGGTTAAAACAGGGCTAGCATTCAGGAGTTATATTAGTCTTGAAGATAACTCCACAGGGTGTAAATACACAGATACAGAACATTTCAATATTTATTTTTCATAAATACAAAAGATAAAATATTGTGTTTATAAATTAATAAGAACTTAGGGCATTAAATGCAGTAAATGTTTGGCTTTGCACTGATGCATTCAGAACATTTAAATTTGACTTTTTGAAATGTTAGTTTAAAAATACATTTTAGATTGTTTTGACAGTGTTCTTTTAACTTTCAAAACATTATAAAATGATTAAAAATACAGAATAACCTGACATCTACGTTTTTTTATCCTCTTAGCTTTGAAAAGCCTTTTTTTTTGTTGAAGTTATTCTTATGTGTTTCCATGCAAACATAAAACACACACACACACACACACACACACCAAAAAAAGGAAAACGGGGCACCTGTTTTTTCTCCCCTCCAGATGTTCATGCTGAAATGTCCTGCATTTTTGAGCATCATCTGCACGATGGTGTCTGAAAAGCTTCTGAAGTTCTTTATCTCACCGTATCTGAAGACGGCATCATTCATGATCAAGGTAGATCTGTACACTGTCGTTGGTATTGGCAGATTATCTTATGTATCTCAGGAAGCCATCTTTCATTGAGTTGCTTTCAAAACACACTGTAATTAATTACTTTTAGTTGAAATATTTGATTGGTGATTGGTTTATAAATTTGATTGGCGCAAGAAGGCCATGGTCCAACGGTCCAGTTCTGGTCCACACATTCAGCGGTGAACATGGGTCAGCATGGGAACTCTGACTTCCTTATCTATTAGACACAATTTTCAGAACTTTGTAAATATAAAGCAATGGTTGAGATGGGTGGAGGGTCTCAAAGTGAAATGCTGAAGGACCTCATAAATAAACTGAAGCCATGAATACATGACCTTGCTGTGCGTCAGTGTTAGTGTTTAACACTAACTTTTAGTGCAGCCAAGCCAGTCAAACTCACACGCTACTTTTAAGTTTTACAGTAAACTGAAATGTTCGTTCGAACTGGATCTATTGTGATATGATGTTGTATCCCCTGAATAAGTGGCAATGAAAGAAGGGGCATTCAAGTGGGACATTTTCTTTTTGCCCTTGTATGGCATGAAAATCAACAATAACTCCCCCTTCTGTGTAACAATCAAGAGTAGATCTCATTGGACTTTCTTACAGTCCAGACAATATTTATTTTGCACTATTCCATTTTACACTATTCTATTACATTTCTAATAGTAATGTATGTAAATTATACTTAGACCCAGCAAGCACTGTGAAACATACATTAGATTACGTATTATTCCCATATGAATGAACTGGTTATAAATGAACCCCTTGTCAAGCACATGTACATTTCTTGAAAATAAACGTATGGAGAATTAAAGTCATACATTAAAGATTGACATTCCTCTCCCTATTAGAGCAGAATTAAAATACGGAGTATTAATACTACGTTTACTTGAGTAAATGTGAGCCGGAATGAGAAAAAAACATACAATTCCACAGTAATTTCTCCTAGCCACCATTCTAGTAGTATGTTAGCGCTGAACTAACTGCATTGCACATTAACAGTGTTGGCCTTTCTAGATTAAACATGAACACTTCCAGCTTGTAAAATGCCTTCCATGATTTATCCGAAGCTTGAAGCAAACATAACATTTTACCTTATGTAGCATTTTTAGAAAAGCATTTAAGAGTCTTGGCATCTGACAGAAACTTGCTGGTCGCAGTCAGTTTCACCTCTCGAACTTCCAGAAGGGCAAGGGTGACATTTACCCCCACAAAACTAGTCCCAGTCATTAGAGCCAATCACTGATCAGAGTGTGACTGGTGATTGGCTCCACTGCCAATTGTTAATTATGTTGTTTAATGTGAGAAAGTTCCCAAAAATGATTAGGTCTTCACACTGAAGGCTTCTGGGGTTCTCCTCTGGTTTTACCCACTTCTAGATGTAAGTTATTATACTAGGGTAAAAAAGTACACAAAATGAATATTTTTTAAATGTTTTCATTTATTTATACAAATCTAAAAGCAGAATATGTGTATAAAACCTATGCAAAAATGCATTAAACATATTTCCACTGAAGCTTATTAACCAACCACAGTTACAAAGTAGGCTGTTTTCTCGTCCTGCGTGCCCGGCTGATATAACCCAAGGTGTTTATCAATGCAAATAAAAAACCAAACCAGTTTTTACCTTTGGCTTAAATTTCTCTTTGCATTCAAACAAATTATTCAAAGCAGTCTGTGGCTGAAAGTGTTTAAAATCCTCGGCAGAAATTGACATTTGGGCTTCACTTAAGGAACGCAAAGATTAAGACATTTTGGTTACTCAACAATTTTAGACGCTGTGCTGAAATTCACAGATGGCAGGTTCTACCAAGGCTGTCATTCAGTATCTCAACCAAGACTTCGAAAAACTGAAGTCCCAGTGCTTGAGTAAGAAAGAATTATTCTTAGATAACACGTTTCCAGCTGCACCCGAGTCTTTGGGCTTCAAGCTGCTCGGACCTGGTTCAAAAGATGCCAAGGGAGTGCAATGGATACGACCCAAAGTGAGTTACAGTTGAAGTGGTATTGTTTACTATAATTATTATAGTTTTATAGTTTATTTTTCATTATTATTTAATATTTATTATAGTATGTTTATTGTATTGCTATTTTGATATCCATTTCTTATAAAAACAGGTTGTTTGGAATGACTTCAAAGTATTTTATACATGATTTTATTATTATTATTATTATTATTATTATTATTATTATTATTATTTAACATCCATTTTTTGGTTTGTTATAATACAAGTCTACTACTGTTAATACTGAATGTGACTCTGTATTTAAGGACATCGTTCAGAACCCTGAGTTCATCATACAGGGAGCTACAAAGTCCGACATCAACCAAGGACAATTAGGTTAGTTGGAGATTTTATTTCCACCAAGACCTATATATATCTGAATAAATCCCAAGTCCAGAGATGCAGCAACTACTCCTGATATTGCAAATGTTAGTTTGTAAAGGTTTGCTTTGCCCGAACAGAGTGTAATAACACACTTAAATAATATACACCACTTTCCACTTCACCATGTTATTACAGTGAAAGTGCTCCCTCCCGGATGTTATATGCAGACATCAACGAGGTTGGCTTTGAAGGGTTTGTTAGTGCTGTTAGTGGTTTTGTTGTGATGTCACGTTACACCTTGCTATAATGCTGAAATGCTTCAAACGGGTCAGTATCTTGCATAGTAGTATCTTAAATCAGGATTTTTGTCACAAATTGCTGCTCATCAGCTGATATCATGCATACATGAGGGGTTAAAAGTCTCCAGTACAAAGATCTGTGTCCCTTGCTGAATAACTGACAGACTGACTCTCCAGACAAGCACAACAGACCACTGTTGAATACAAGGCAGATGACTGTTTGAGTACAAGGCAGAAAGTAGGTGGCACTAGACACCTTGTTAAATGACACATGGTCACTCATACCCCAAAAGCAGACCTAACATAAACAATGAAAGAAAGCAAGAACGCATTTGTTGATTTTGTGTAAGTGTAGCAAACCGTAGACATTTGTGTGTGCAGGTATAAATCATATATAAATCATCCCTTCAGGTGACTGCTGGCTGATGGCAGCCATTGCCTCTCTGACTCTGGACCAAGACATTCTGGCACGAGTGATTAATCCAAAGCAGAGCTTTAAGGAAAACTATGCTGGCATCTTTCACTTCCAGGTTGGCTTTATGTGCTCAGAAATTGACGTCCTTCACGTTCTCTATGGGTCCACTAGCTTCTCCCAATTAACTGAGTTAAATGAAATCGATTACTGCTCATTACTACGTGAAGACAAAACTAGTCTTCAAAGACAGTTTTACCTCACCTACAGGTGGCATCGAGGTACAAAAAGTTGTCAGTTTATCAGAAAATGATTCATCTGGATAAACAGAAAAGCACCCCTGTGTCCCCTAACCAAACTGGGACTGAGTCTGTTAAAAGTGGCATGCATTAATGAAGGAAGGAGGATGTTGATGTTGCTTATGTTTGATTAAACCTCTCTCTCGGCAGCTCTGGCAGTACGGGCAGTGGGTGGACGTTGTCATTGATGATTTGCTACCCACCAAACACGGAAAGCTGTTGTTTGTTCACTCAGCAGACAAAAATGAGTTCTGGAGTGCACTGCTGGAGAAGGCCTATGCTAAGTGAGTATTTCCGACTGATGTCCAAAAGAATCATTCTGACTCTTTTGGAACCATTTCTGACCACTGTTCACGGGTCCAGACATTTTTCTCACTTTTGTAACTGAGGCCAGCTCCACTATTTTTGGCAGCCTTGGTAAAGATGGGTGAAAATATTACAAAAAATGTATTTATTGAAGGATCTGGCCAGGGACTGCTCTAGCTGCAAGACCTACTCAGGCCAACAGAGAGAGGCACCTCTATGATTAGCACGTATGCGCCGCCCTATTAAAGGGGAACATACCGTGCTCAGTATTTGTTGTTGTCACAGGCAAGGCCGGTAATCTCTCGAGTTTGTTGGCCATTTTTTAGTTTTGTGAGTTCCGTTACTTTGTTTCCTATCACAAGACCTCTAAGCAACATAAGGATATATAAAAAAAATCAGTTCAGTTTTTTTTTTTCAGTTTTTTGTGCTTCATCTCCCTTCATCAGCACCCCCTTCATCGGCTGTGTTGGCGTTTCTTGACCTTTGAGTAACTGGCCTCTCGATCTCCCATGAAGAGGGCTAAAGTCACCTACAGAGGTGAAGCGGGACTTCATCACTATTTCTGGGCATTATGAAAATCCTGTTATGCCCTTTGGGTTGATGAATGTGCTAGCTATCTTCATAGGATTTATCTATTAGGTCCTATCTATCTGGATAACATTCTTAGTCTTATATCCAGTTGATAGATCTTCCATGCCCACTTTCTTGGTGTTTGTAATATCCAAAGGCCAGCTGAGCTTGGAGCCCTCCAAGGTGAAAAAAGTGTTTGACTGATTATATCCCATCTCTCTTCTCTTTGTGCAATGCTTCTGAGCTTTGCGGCCACTATTAACTGCGCTAACTGAAAAACAATGAGATAGTTCCAGTGGATGCAATACAGGATCCACCACAGCCTATTATCCCTGAGTGCAAATCCTATTCCCCAGTCTGCTGTGATAAAGAAAAGGTTAGCAGAGATGCACTTAAGGGGGAGCTAAACCCAGCAGGCGGAACTCCAGGTCAGCTCAATGTTTCTGCCCCTGTCAAGACCAACAAGTTACAGTGGGGACACACATGTCTCCTTATTGCTCATCTGGGCACAACCTGCACTTTGGAGTTTCTACAGAGGCAATTGTAGGTCCCCCTTGGTCCCATTTTGTAATGGGACTATCTATATTTTGTTATAGAACTATTTCCAACTTTAGGCAATACTGTCATCCTTGTGGAGGTTGTGGAGTTGTTGCCCTGACCAAGATACCATTCTACAGCCAAGGAGATGGCTGAGCTCCTATTGCAACAGGTAGCCCAGATCCATGGTGATCCAGGGTATGACATTGTGCCAGATCTGGGTGTACAGTTTACCAGATGGCTCTGGAAGGCATTCTATCAATTGCTGGGGGCATCGGTCAGCCTTTTTTCAGCTTTTCACTCCAGTGCAATGGCCAGACTGAACAGATATGCCAGGATGCTGAGCACCTATTCTGGAATATGCCCACAACACTTTATGACACTCATACCCAGGCATGTCATCTTTTGAGTGCCAATTTAAGTATGCTATTCAACAGCCCCTGAACGAGAGCCTAATGTGGGGTTTCCAATGGCATAACAGCTTGTTGCTGTTGTCAGGTGTGAAAGAGGGTAGAGAGGGCACTCCCGGCTGCCAGTATGACCCATGGATTTTCTGTGAATAATAGATGCAGGTCTGGGCCCTTATTGTTGATTCTGGCAACAGGTTTGGCTCTCAGCCAAGGAAGGACCTGTCTCTCCAAATCAAATACCAGAAATGGGCCCCATGCCACACATTACACAGAACAGATACTATGTGACCAGTAAAAAAAAAAGTCGTAATTACACCACAGTTACCTGACCCTGAGACACTTAGACTGACTCTGAGCATTAGGAGATGTCATCCTGCAATAATTCTTATCTGAAAGATTAAATTGATGTATTAGGAAATGCTGGAGTTCTAAAGCAGGGTAACTTAGACACTTTCTCTTCAGAGTGAACGGCAGCTATGAGGCTCTGAAAAGTGGCTGGGCCTCTGATGGTTTTGAGGACTTCACTGGAGGCATCGCAGAACGCTACGAGCTCAACGAAGCTCTTCCAAACCTGTTCAATATCATGAAGAAAGCACTGAGTCGAGGCTCTCTGCTGAGCACATCTATATATGTGAGTAAAGAGAAAGGTGCTTCTAACTACTACTACAAATAATACTGTTTGATTAATATTTATATAATATTAATATTTAATTTAAATTACATTTGATTTAATGATGTTTTAGAGCCCAGTGATGCTTTTAGAGCCCAGTGATGATTCCTAATAACAACAAAGACAACAGACACACAAACAAACATGCATTCAGTTCTCATGCAATGTATAGTTTCCTGGCTTGCAGCCAAGTCAAACTCCGCTACCGCACATAAAATATCTGATGGTCCAGTCTCTCGCTCTCTCTCTCTTACACACACACACACACACACACACACACACACACACACACACACACATACATGTACTATCTGCCCAGTTCTGATCAAATAAAAAAACAATAATAAATTTTGAAACATTTTAACACTTCAGTGTGTTTTCTTTCTGAGCAGGCCGGTGCAAACGAAACAGAGGATGTGACCAAAGAGATCCTGGTCAAAAAACATGCCTACTCCATCACAGGGGCCGAAGGGGTCAGTCACATGAAATCTGTGCATATTTACTCAAATACACTTGCACTTCAGTAGGCCCTGGTGAAAACATCCTTATACTTGCACACACTAGAACACTACAAGAGGTTAATGGGAATGTCTGTCTGGGGGGAAGAAAAGTAGAAGTGGAGAGCATCTGTCAGTAGACCCAAAAGCGGCAGCCAGAACTTTCTCAAAGACCCTCCCTAGGGCTGCTCTGCACAGAACACAACAAATGGTGCTGTTTCCTAACTAGAAACCACTGGCTTGGTGGAGTTCAAAGCAGAAAAAAAAACACTAGCTTGGATGAAGTTTCTAGTCGGAAGATATAGTCTGATGGAGTTCCTAGCTTGATAGAGTTCCTGGCCAGAAACCACTAGCTTTATTGAGTTCCTAGATAGTAACCTCAAACTTGGTGGAGTTCCTGGTTAGAAACCACTAGTAGCCTTTCCTGAAAGGCGCCTAAAAATCCTACTAGAAAACTAAACGTAATCATATCGTCATGATAATTGTAGTCATAATTGTAGGATGCATTTTGATTGTAGTTATCAAAATACATCCACTGAGCAGTGAACTGTTTTAAAAAAAAAGTTCATCTTTGACTCAAAGCTGAAGCCGTTAATATGTAGGAGGTTGACGCTTGTGGAGTCTTTAGATGACGATCCTCTCGGCTTGTAGGTCCATGTGGGTGGAAATCAGGTCCAGCTGCTGCGCCTCAGAAACCCTTGGGGTGAAAAGGAGTGGAATGGTGCTTGGAGTGATAAGTATGTGCATGGGCTAACCACAAATCTCAGTGAATGATACTGATACTAAAATAATGACAGTATTGGATAAGATGATTTTATCATCCCCAGTTCAAAGGAGTGGGATCATGTCCCGCCTCAGGAGAAGGCCAAACTCAACCACTCTGCAGAGGATGGAGAGTTTTGGTGAGTCTAGTTACCTGTTTCCATTTCTTGCTCTTTGTGCCCATGATTTTGATTTTCATTGTCTGTCTCTCAGGATGGCGTATCCTGACTTTGTGAAGCGGTTCTCAAATGTGCAGATCTGTAACCTGACTCCAGATGCTCTGAGCAGTGATCACATTGGCCATTGGGAACTTCAGCAGTTTGAGGGCAGCTGGAAACCTGGCATGAATGCTGGCGGATCCAATAAAAACACAGGTACTCCTTAGGGTTTAAACTCAGGGTAAGCCACCGGCCACTGTTTGTCAGGTCAGGGCTTCATTAAGAAAAACAGTGTAAGTGAAGGGTGCTGGACATGATTTTAGGCATGTAGGCATCAAAGCCTTCTAATGATTTCTGGACCTAAAAAGTCCAACACTCAAAAGAACAAAAGAAGTTAGAACCTAACCAGCGAAGTACAGAAGTTTACTCAAAAATGAGCAGTCTGTACTTGTACCTCTATTGTGTAATTAATTATAATTCAGGCAGAGCAAGTTCTTATAATGGGTATGGTGTGTATCTATTCTATATTTCCGCAGCTTCATTCAGCACAAACCCCCAGTTTGTGATCAACCTGGAACACAAGGGCCAGGGCGGAGGGCACAGCTTCTCCGTTCTTGTGGGTCTGATGCAGATAGACATCCGCAAGGAGAAGAAGCTTGGTCATGACTTCAACAACATTTGCTTTTCTGTTTATTCGGTAAGACATGACGCCATTCCTACCAAGCAGTATCAATAGATTAATGGAAAAGCTAAAAATGTTAAATAAATAATTTACCATGTACGCCTGCTGAAGTCGATCATCTAGGACAAGTTTGGAGGCTCCAGTTCTAACATTTGTTTCTTTAGTTTAGAACTGGAGCTGTCATTTTTCGCTCATCTCTTCCGTAAATACAGGCCCTAAAACTTCTCTCAAACCAGTCGAACTGCGTTCAGCTCTTTCTTAAGGTGGATCTGACTTGTGGGTGTGGTTTAGGACACAGTATGGCTTACTGTTAGCTCTGCTAGCATTTGATTCTCACTGTACTTGCTGGATGCTAGTTAGAGGTTTAAAACTTGCTTCTCTTATAAGTCCAGTTTTACAAACTGATGCAAGTCAGATGTTGTAAGAAAAACAGCTTGACCGACATGCCAAGGGTGTTCAGTTCTGATCCTGGAACAGTCAAATAAAAACTTTAGATTAGCCTTTTTCAGCTAATCTGCTAGCTGCCCGGTTTCATTGGTGTGTTAGAACAAGAAAGTGGTCAAACTGAGTCCAGCTCTCATAAATCTGCCAGATTACTAAAATAGCATTCTACATACCTGGACCTGCAGGATTTTAGCAGTTTAATGTTTCTACACACAGCACATGTGCTTCAATGCAGAAATGCACTGTGTGTTTCAGCTTACAGGTCACGAGACTGGCAGCCTGAGCCACGAGGAGCTGTCGAAGAACATGGCCATCGTTACATCCGAACACGTTTCGAGACGTGAAGTGTGCCAGCGCTTCAATCTGCCGCCTGGGAAGTACATCATCATTCCCTCCACCTATGAGCCGAACCGTGAGGGCAAATTCCTGCTGAGGGTATTCTCTGAGAAATAGGCCGCTTCCAGAACCTGGGTGCTGCCGGAGCAGCAAACTGGGCACAGAATATTTATTTATTTGAAATATTTCATACTTAATCTATTGATGGACATCTAAAATCAAACTGTTCCAAATTCTGGACTAATAAAATCATAAATCAAATAAACTAAGATTTCTTGTCTCATTTCTGAAGATATGCATCATTTGTTTGATGACATTTATGTGAATGACCTTTAGCATTACTCACCAACAGAAAATCCTTTTAAACCCTTTCAAATGTTCGTGAAGCAAAAACAGACTCAGTCAAGTTAAACTAGTGGAATGGCACTGAAAAAAGTTCACTGTTGGGGAGAAATTTTGTTTTATTTTTGTATTGTAGTTTGGAGTGATAATTTCATGTTCTTACTTTATTTAAGAAAAATGTTTTATTATTGTTCTATTGTTATTGTTATTATGATTATAAAGTATTTTCTATTTATAACCTTGCCCAAATTCTGTCCTATGTTTTAACTGATTAATAATCCGAAGGAAAAAATCGCATAAACACTTCATGGTCATGCAAATTCATTCAGATTTAGCAATTTGTTGATGCATCCACCTTAACTATTAAAAAGTATTGATATCGTATCGGCGATACTGGCCCTGTATTTACTTGGTATCGAATAGATACTAAATGTCGTAGTATCGCACACCACTAATGCAGAGACGTTATGGGAGCACACGTCTCCGACGCACTCGGCTCTGGAGAAAGTTTGCAGCTCCATCGGTGCACGGACTTGGATGCGCTGTTGATTCACGTTGGGTTGTTCGAGGGACTTTTTCTCACTGACGGCCACTAGAGTGATCGCATGGACACATACCACGAAGCTCGAATGACAGTAAGATGTTGCGTTGTTTATTTTAGCCTGTGTTCTGGTTAATGTGTTCTGTTTATTTATTTTTCTTGACTGGGTTTTTAAGGAAAACCTTTGCTTTGTGACCTAGGCCTATGGTAATATGTGACGTGATGGGGGGTTTTCTTTTGAATATACCTGTTCCATAACTTTCTGTGTTGTGTATTTACCGCTAACCTCACACGTAACACAGAGCACAGGAATAGGTTCTTGCGGATTTTCCAGGAGGCAAAACTTCTACCAGAGCACCATTTCCTCGAGCATTATCCACAACTAATCAAGGCACTTGGACCTCTTGTTGCTTTGTGGTCAATGCGGTTTGAAGCTAAGCATAAGTTTTCGACAGATTCGAACTTCGCGGCTAAATAAATCTTAAACCAAAACGCTCTTACAACACAATATACAAGTCTATTCAACAGCGGTAAGGTAGACAATGAGCTACAACCGGATTTTTGTCCAAACAAGATGTATTTAAAGAAATACGGTCGACATTGCTCCCTAGGAGCAGTCCGCTGTCAGATATGAGTTTAGGGACCGTCTGCAAAGTGCAAAACGAAAACGGATAATGTCAATAACTTCACTTCCAAAGAGTGTAGAGGCACCAAAATTACCAAAGGCTTTTGGAATGTTATCATGGTCATATGATAACATTCACCCTTAGTTTGGTGAAATGTACCTTAGTGTATTTTCAAAGATTTTGTGTTAGGAATAACATTCAATAACTTTGCTCCTGTCAACTGTACTACCACCAAAATCACGACACACTTCTACAGTGTCATTATGGTCATACTACACCATTTAGTTTGGTGAAAAATCATTATTAAATAAAATGCCATAACTTTGCTCCTATCAATTGTAGTGCTACCAAAATCACTACAGACATTTGTAATCTTATTATGGTAGGACTGCACCACTTAGGTTGGGAAAATGTATCTGATGTTATTATTTTCTTATTGGGAATAAAATTCAATAATTCTGCTCCTATTAAGTGTAGTAATAACCCTGCTTATATAAAGTGTAATCTTATCATGGTCATACCACCCCACTTTGTTTGGGTAAATGTGCTTGTGTTTTAAAGATTTTCAAAATAAATCAATAACTCTGCTACCATCAGATGTAGTCTACATAGTGTTTTCGTGTCATCCTCTACAGAGAGTAACTTAAGATGGGCCGAAACAGACTTGGATAGGACGACTAGTCTACATAGTGTACATAGGATTTAGTGTACATAGTGTACATATCTAGGGTGTCATCATGGCTATACTACAGCACTTAGTTTGGGAAAATGTGACCTAGTCTATTTTCTTATTGGGAATGAAATTCAATAACTTTCTTACTATAAAGTGTAGTTCCACCACAATCACTCTACTCATCTACGATGTCTTCATGGTCATAGTACAGCACTTAGTTTGGGAAAATGTGGCTTAGTCTATTGTTAAAGGTATTTTATTGGCAATAAAATTCAATACGTTTCGTAATATAAACTGTAGTTCCACCAAAATCACTCTACACATCTAGGGTGTCATCATGGTCATACTACAACACTTAGTTTGGGGAAATGTACCTTAGTGTATTTTCAAAGATTTTTTATTAGGAGTAACATTCAATAACTTTGCTCCCATCAACTGTACTACCACCAAAATCACGACACACTTCTACAGTTTCATTATGGTCATACTACACTATTTGGTTGGTGAAAAATCATTATTATTAAATAAAATGCAATAACCTTGCTCCTATCAATTACAGTGCCACCAAAATTACTACATACATTTGCAATCTTATTATGGTAGGACTGCACCACTTAGGTTGGGAAAATGTGGCTTTTTTCTATTGTTAAAGGGATTTTTATTGGCAATACAAGTCAATAACTTCTTTGCTACAAGGTGTAGTTCCACCAAAATCGCTCTACTCATCTAGGGTGTCATCATGGTCATACTACACCTAGTTTGGGGAAATGTTAAAGAATATTTATTTTCTAAATAGAATTCAATATCTTTGCTTCTACAGAGTGTTTAAACAACTGTTATCTGTTCTTTTTAGATGTACAGGTACAGATCATAGGTTGAATTAAATGTGAAACAAGCTGTGAAATAATGTATGTTCTCTTTATTTCACATACAACTTTTCATATCTACAGGATATCTAAGCAGAGTGCTTTTGTGTGTCTTTCATGTTAAAATTTCAATTGTGCATTTAATACAGTACAGGTACATCCGTTAATTAGGCTGCATGAAGAGCTGCCTCAACCCAGGATTATTTACCTGATACCACTCATACTTTACAAACTTTTTAATATTCAATGCAACAAACACACACTATTAAATAATGCATTTCAATAAATACACTACACTATACACTGTATAACAAACAAGAACAACTATATAAAGACAATAAATGTACCATGTTTTAAAATTTACACTCTAAAACTGTAAACTTACATCTTGCCTCTTTACTCAACACTACTGCACAGCACACAATACCAAGCAGCATCTTCTTTTGGCATTTGTGCCACTGTCATTCCAAGGCTGAGTGTATGGAACCATCTTGCGCAAGTTCCACACTGGATCTACCAGGGGATATATGAAAGAAATATTGAGAAAAGGAACACATTACAAAAACTGACTGTAAAAGGATGGTATTTTAATTCATACTCTCTGCACATTTTCCACAATTCAGATTATGAAAAAAAAACACCCAAACTGTGTTACCAGTATCATCAGTGGTTTTGGGCAGATCCTCTTCTCCACAGAAGAAGCAGAAGTCATCCTTTGAAACTTAATACAAATGTGTTACTGTTAAGTTTGTGTGTTAAGTTGTAATAAGTCGTAGGTTGTGCTCAGAATGTAGGTTGTGCTTAGGGATGCATCGATTGTTCGGCCAGCGATCTGAATTGGCTGATTTTCAGTGATGTGCCGATCTCTCTCTCATATACAGTTAGGTTCATATATATTTTGGACACTGACACCTGTTTTGTTATTTTACCTGTTAACTTTAACGTATTCAAATTATAGTGAATTAATGGATATAAATGCATAAAGTGCAGAATCTCAGCTTTTATTTGAGGGTATGCACTTCCAAATTGAATAAAGGATTTAGGAATTACACCATCTTTAATCTGGGCCACCCTCTTTTTAATGGGACCAAAAGTAATTGGACAATTGACTCAAAAGCTATTTCATGGACAGGTGTGCATAATTCCATCATTATTTTATTATGAATTACGGAGATAAAAGGTCTGGAGTTGATTCCAGGTGTGGCATTTGCATTTGGAAGATTTTACTGTGAACATACAACATGCGGTCAGAAGAGCTCTCCATGCAGGTGGACCAGAAAAAAAACCCAGCCGGGAAATTGCCAGAATATTAGGAGTGGCAAAATCTACAGTGTGGTACATTCTGAGAAGGAAAGAAAGCACTGATGAACTCAACAATGCGAAAAAGGCCTGGACGTCCACGGAAGACTAAAGAGGTGGATGATCGCAGGATCGTTACCATGGTGAAGAAAAACCCCTTCACGACATGCAGCCAAGTGAAGAACCCTCTCCAGGAGGAAGGCCTGTCAATATCCAAGTCTACCATAAAGAGAAGACTGCATGAAAGCAAATACAGAGGGTTTACTGCAAGGTGCAAGCCACTCGTAAGCCTCAAGAATAGAAAGGCTAGACTGGACTTTGCTAAAAAAAAAAAAAAAAAAATCTTAAAAGCCAGCACAGTTCTGGACCAACATCCTGTGGATAGATGAGACCAAAATCAACCTCTATCAGAATGATGCAAGAAAAACGCATGGAGGAGACATGGGAACAGCTCATGATCCAAAGCACACTGCATCATCTGTAAAACATGGCGGAGGCAGTGTGATGGCTTGGGCATGCATGGCTGCCAGTGACACTGGGACACTAGTGTTTATTGATGATGTGACACAGGACAGAAGCAGCCGGATGAATTCTGAGGTGTTCAGAGATGCACTGTCTGTTCAAATCCAGCCAAAGTTGATTGGACGGCGCTTCACAGTTCAGATGGACAACGACCCAAAACATACGGCAAAAGCAACAAAGAAGTGGAATGTTCTTGAATGGGCAAATCAGTCACCTGATCTCAACCCAACTGAGCTCACATTTCACTCGCGAGAAAACTGAACTTCGGACTGAAAGACCCAAAAAACAAACAGCAACAAAAGCCGCTGCAGTCCAGGCCTGGCAGAGCTTAAAAAAAGGAGGAAACCCACCGACTGGTGACGTCTACGGGTTCAAGACTTCAGGCAGTCACTGCCTGCAAAGGATTTTCAACCAGGTATTAAAAATTAACGTCTTATTTTCAGTTACATTCATTTGTCCAATTACATTTGAGCCCCTGAGATGAGGGGATTATGTATTAAAGTGACTTTAGTTCCTCCCCTTTTTACGGGTTTTTTTTTTTTTAACCCATTGAAATAAAGCTGAAAGTCACTTCAACTGCATCTGAATTGTTTCATTTAAAAATCATTGTGGTGATGTAAGGATTCAAAATTAGAAAACTTGTGTCTCTGTCCAAATATTTATGGACCTAACTGTATGTCAGTGTTATGTAGCGCATTAAAGCTGCATAAAGAAGTCTAGACTACTGCGCACCTCCACGTGGTCTGAGATGAGCGTGGGATGTTTTAGGCCGTTGGCTCCGTGCTACTGGTGGGACATACGTTTCTAGTACTTGTTAGCTACATTAGCATCATGGCTCCGAAAGCAAATCTACTGCATTTGTATACTTTTTTTTTCTGAAATGTACCATTAAATCATGTGTGTGTGTGTGTGTGTGTGTGTGTGTATATGTGTGTGTGTGTGTGTGTGTGTGTGTGTGTGTGTGTCTGTGTGTGTCTGTGTGTGCAGAGGCACGCCGGCCACCTCAGAAAGTCCCGGGTCCTCCGCCCGGGGAGCCGGGGCTCAACAGAAAACCGAGGCTCAAGGGCAAAGTGTGCGGACAGTGCGAAGTCAGAATGGCTGGACTGGTGAGTCATTATTCATCCCTATTATATATAAATACATACAGTACTGTGGAAAAGTCTGAGGCACCTGGGAAAATTACACTTAAGACCTGTTTACTACTGGACAGTAGTGTTAAATTAGTGTTAAAACATTAATATTACAATAAATACAATGAACATTATTA
>JBBJLS010014014.1:0-15620 GCA_037577275.1 Bryconaethiops microstoma
CGCACGCACACACACACACACACATGCACACACACACACACACACACACACACACACACACACACACACACACACACACTCACACACACAAAAATATTGATGTATTGATAATGCTGCTAAAAGTTATACTGCTGTTTTTTAACATTTACTGAAGAGTCTATTACTGGAGTTGCTCTGATGACTTTAAAAACACACACGCTCATGTCTGACACTGTACTTGCTTGATATTAATTAAGACAAGGCATAATACCTTAAGATAAGCCATGTGGTGCTCTGGTGATACCACAGGGCAAACTGGTGAAATCACAAATGCCCAGATTGAACTTTAGCCTATACAACCATGAAGCCTACTTATAAGCCTTTATAACAAACCATGTGCTGGTCAGACCCAGCTTTGTTCTGTAAAAGAAATTAAAATATCCATTAACATCTTGCAAATTGCCAACAAGTCGTTGTCAATTCATTGAGAAGGTAAATGAAATGACCTATCCCAGGAAAACCTCAAACTTAAAATGTCCTTTAATGCTGCCAGTCCTTAAACAAAGGAACTGGCTATTAGGTGACAGGTTAAAAGACCTGTCCCCTGCATTCCAAAGGCAACATGACCTGAAAAAAAGCAACAGTAGCTTCTGGCTCGTACGGCACCTCTCCTCCAAACAACCAGCGCAGGTCGTCCCAGGCCACTCAATTAGATGTTGGAATGCGTCGCTTTTGTTGTCCGAAATGGAATGTGGTCTCAGTGCGCGTCCGTTCTACTGCTGCAAACAATCAAAAGATATTTCCTTTTTTCAGCTACAGGCTCCCAGCAGGACATTTTAATGACATAACAGAAGCCATTCTCATGGCTCCATGTCCAAGTTTACCACTTCCCTGTCTTTGTTGTGCTCCAAGAAGGGGGGGGAGGCTCCAGTCGAGCACAACAGAAGGAACACACCACTGAAGCAAGCAAAAAACACAGTGCTTATTTTCTCATGAGAGAGGAGCACAGGGAGCTGGCATTGTTAGCACCAGAAGGATCTGAGCGCTAAGAGGTCCGATAAAGGGTTTTAAACAATCCTGGAATGTGCAGCATAGTTCCGCTTTAAAACATGTAATCAGTCTTAGATATTCTAAGTGTCTGAGGAAGGCCAGCAGGAAAGGGAGGGTAAGATGTGGTAAGTTTGTATTGCTTCTGCGACAGTGAACTGCACATGAATGATTCAGCTGAAATCAACACTTGCCTGTGAGACTAAACATTGTAAAAAAGCACCAGTCAGCTAAGCATCAATAAAACTTGTTCTACACAATAATAAGGCCAAGAATCTGACACTAAAGTAAGACCTGCACTGCTCATAACTTTCCAGCATCCTTGTAAAGATCGTAATGATGAGTACATGTTCATACACTGCAATTAAGCTGATTTATTTTGAGACTATCAACTTAATTCTCTCACAAATAAGTTTGGTACTGGATATGCTTGCACAATATTTTACTGCAATCACAATTAATTACAATACGCTTTTGTGAGTAACTACTTCTTGATCAGCACCCCACCACTCCCACCTCAAAAGTCCAGATTTTTTTGCTGTTTGTATGGAGTTGGGATTTAAAAAATGACTACTGTAATAAACTGCATAATTACACTAACTATAGAGAGCCAGTAAACAACAGGCAGCAACAAAGAAATTTCACAAACTGCTGATTGCATACCTGTTCATTATACCACTAATACTTCCACAGTTTGTGTTTTCAAAACGTTTGTTTGTAAAAATATCTTAAGGTATCTTTATGTAAATTTTTTGTTATATCACCCAACCTGAACTCTTACTACCGTAACAATATATCACTTTCCATATTTCTGACTTTGTACTTGTTTACACATTAAGGCGAATTAACATACCGACAGCACAAAGACAATAAAACTAACATTCATTATGGGACAAGGAGACTTACAGTGGCAAAATAAATCCCATCAGATCTTCCCTCAGAGCCCAGGGTAGAATCATAGAAGGCAGTGGATGAATCCACGCTAAAGTGAGAGGCCGCAGTTTCCGAGAACAGATTGTTGCTCTGGCTGAAAATGGACTTAGCAGCACCCCTCTAGGCTTGGCCAATGAAAACAGATCCTGCCCATTGCCACAGTAATCTCCTATGCCTTCACCTCTGAAGGAACAGGCCTCTAAACCAACAGCCCTTCGCTGCAAGTTTCTGGGCAAATCCCTAATAGATTAACGAATCAGCGCAGTTCCAACAACCCTCAGAGATGCTGGGATCAGGAATGGACCAGAAATCACTCTAGTACATGATGGCCATCAAACATCAACGCATCTTAAAAAAGATGAGCCACAAGCTTGTTCACACCTCAAGACATTGGTTGGCTCAAGTTACTGTGTTTACTTTCTGCTTAAAGAGGTTGCATAATCCGGCAGAAGGTCTTAGATGAGAAACACATACGCACCAGGCTTCATGGGCACTAGCCAAAAGCCTAGCTAAATCACTTTAGTGTAATGAGGAGCAGCTAATTTCCATCCTATTCAGTGCTACAGAGACACAGAAAGATAGAGAGAGTGAGAGAGAGACAGACAGAGAGAGAAAGAGAGAAAGAGAGGAGACTAAAAGCAGTGGTTTACCCAGAGTCAAGTGAAGCACCACTACACTTTTGCCCATACAGTAGTGGTGTTCTCAGACTCCTGGCCATGGAAAACTGCTGCATCACTTTTATAGAACACATATGATCATCCTGATGATAGGACCAACGCAAACACAACAGCTAACCCGTTCATCACCTTCCTTACTCACTCTATCAAACTCTGCTCTGAACTCTCTGAAGAAAGGAAATGGCTCAATGAGAACCTGATGCATCTACTGTATTTGAATGCACAGGTTCCCTCCAGTTCCCCTCCAGTTCCCCCTTGTTTGCCTCCTGAGTTTTTGTGCCGCTTCTGGCTCTTTTATTTTTAATCATACTACTAAATTTAGCATTCAGGCTAGCTTTGAGTCTAGTAGAGTGTGAGCAAGGCTAAGAGAGTGAATTATTGACTGGGACTGCCAGAGACTCTCACCTTAAAGGAATTATATTTTAATTAAGTTTCAGAGATGCTTTAACACTAAAACCTTTATTTTAAGGTCTCATTCATCTATGATGATATGGATTATATATATCTAAGAATGCATAGGTGTTTTAGGCATTTTGGCCATCTGTCCACACTGAAATGAAAGTTTTGCACACCATAAACAAACCATTGGATAAATTCGTTGTGTAGATGTGGGAAACTGAAGATTTTCAAAAATGCACGTATCATCATTCAATAGGCCTCTCACTGTCACATGATATCTGTTCAAACAGATCAAAACAGAAAGGTGACTAACCCTTAGAACTCAGCGTATATTAGTAAAATCTGATTTAAATTATAAACAGTGTAAATCAATCTAAAACCGGTGTTTGCTCTCTTACACGCTCGCCATTTGCTGCTCTTACTCTTGGCCGCGCTCCGATCGCCCTTCCTCTGCGGGTTTTCCAATTCACTTGTGGGTGGAAGCTATCCCGAAAGTTTACCCCATTCACGTTTTTCTGTTTATTCTAAGACCTAAAATAAAATAAATGTGAGCATTTTTGTTCTTAATGGGCATTTGTGACACCATTTTTAAAACCATATTAGAAATTTTTTAATGACAATAACCTTGGTTCTAGGTGACATAGGAACACCAAACAAAGCTCAGCATGACGCCTGACACCTCGAGCATCAAGCCAAACTGGGGGAACTTTCATATAAGGAGTTTTTGGCCGTATGACGACAGTTTGCCATTTGTCTAGCTTCTGACATGGATTCGTGCCACTCGTGGGGCTAAATTAGAAGTTTGTAATCCCTGTTAGTGTTTTGGCCACTCTTAACTGAATTCAGCTATGTAAAATATACATGAAGTCCTTTGTATTCACTACAATTCACTGCATGGAGAACTTTTTACAAACGTGATGTATTATCACATATCTTTTGACGTTCAAATATGAATATTGAGTATTAGTGTGGGCGAGGCATGAGTTCACATTAAGTTTCTGGTAAGTTTAGAGTCTCGGGTCATGATCTAAAGTTCAGCCCACATACAAAACACAGCATGACCGTTGAACACTGAGATCTTTACAGACATTTGAATTGATCCTAATGCTAAGCACGGCATCCTAGTCACAAAATCATCCAGCCGTAAGACTTTTTCTCTTCATAGAGTCTGAGGAGCAGCAGGATTCCTACAGTTCAGCCAAAGGTTGAAGAGACCGTCCATCTTGCTCTCACAGCCAACACACACACATACACACAAACACACTCCTATATGTACACACTGTGGCTGAGGAGCTGGTCCCATTGTTCCCTATGACACAAATTTGGCAAATTATTGAAGTAAGAAATTAAGAATGAAATGATCACATTTCTGCCCTGCAGTGGGCTGGTGTCCCTCTCAGGGTAAGACCCTGGGACAGGCTCCAGGTACCCACGACCGTAGTAAAGATTAAGCAGTTACAGAAAATGAATGAATGAATGAATGAATGATCATATTTCCAAGACACTTGTGAAAAATTCTATATGTATGACACTATTTTTTCCGAAGTTCAAAATGGCTATAAAGACGTATATATACATTAATACATGAATACATGTCTTTAGCATCACACACCTCATTACTTGTGGGAGAAACAGAGGCACATAAAGACATTCATTCATTCATTCATTCATTCATTCATTCATTCATTTATTTATTTATTTATTTATTTATTTAAGCATCTCTTCCTGTATGTTTATACTTATTCACTTATTTATGCATTTCAACTGCATTTTTTATGGTGTTATCTATTATATATATATATACACCCACACACAGAGGTTAACATATTTTTTTTGCTCTAGTACTACATGAATGAATTGGTACGCACCAAAATTTACAATTTTCCACCTGACCATGGGAGCTGGAAACTTTTATTTTCGTTTATATACAGTAAACCCCCAAATTTGTGGGGTTTACATTCTAAGTGATGTGGTAAAAATGCCTGTAAATGCCTATTTTTTACATCTAAACCACAAATATGCCCCAAAATATGCTCCAAAAACAGGATACATAGCCCTTAAAAAATGTAAAGGTAAGCCCGTGTCCATACTGTACAGCAGCATTTCTCAAACTTGTTTGTCCTGGGGAATGGTCATGTCAGGGTTTGGGCTGCGGGGTGAAGGCAGGCTGACAGAGCCACTCGGAGCGTGTTTGCGTGGCTGTCGAGTGAGAAAAAGCGGTCTCACAGATCCGTGGAATGGAAAGGAAAGATTGTTTTAATTGTATCTCACTCAGCTGGGGATTTTCCTCACAGCAGGACAGTCAGCCGGCAGAATCTCGACTGTACCCTAGCATCCCACGGGAGCTCCAAAAGTTTATCCTGGACCACAGGGGCAGATCAGTCCTCTCTGGATTGGTCTTGTACCGGCGGGCCGTGACGTCGAGGGGGCGGGGCACGCAGTGACAGAAGCGCTGAGATCAGACCTGATCTGACTGAATTTTGGTTGGTGCAGAAGCGAGGGTCCGCGAACTGGCGGAACCCTATTTTAAAACATCATTATTTTTCTTTTTAAGGTTTTCCTTTCCTGAGTGAAAACTGCGTACTACATACGTCAATTCTTACTTGCGTACCACTCATGTCAATCCCTGTATATATAGTGTATATAATGTGCACCAAATATTGTTTCAAAATTATATTTTTTGCTGCGTTGCAATGAATTTATTGAATTGCCATTTATTTATTTGTTTGTCATGTTTACGGAGCAGCTGGTGCCCTAGTGGTTAGGGCGTTCTCCCTATGATCAGGAAGTCGTGAGTTTGATTCCCAAAACTGCTAAGCACCTCTGAGGTACCCTGAGCAAGGTACTGTCCCCACACACTGCTCCCCGGGCACTGTGTTCCTGGCTGCCCGCTGCTTCACCTGGTGAAGGGGTTAAATTCAGAGGAAGAATTTCATGCTCTTCACACTGTGTGCTGTGACACTTCAGCCAGCTCTTCCATTATGTGTGCTGAGCTTCGGTCCAACCACTAGATTCCGTATTCTGTGCTTTGCAGACTTTATTCAAGTCCTCCTGCTGCTGCAGCTGAATAACGGACGTTGTGCATCTGTGAGTATGAAAGTAGAGGTTTTAAAGAGGCCAGAGGAGTCAGAGAGCTCCCAGTGGCTGATGGGAGCAGAGCTGGAGGTGGCAGGAGACTTTCTGCTCTACTTTCTGCTTTTAGATGCAACCACGCCTGCCGACTTCACGGCAGAGAAGATAAAAGCATCAGATGGGGTACATAACATACTAAAGAATTTATAAAATAATTACAAACTCCAGTAAATACCAATGTTAAACAAATAATAAACAATACACAATTAACAATTCTTTTACCAAATTAATACAGAATTCAGTTGATGTTTTTAATCGTATCTGCACATTCAAATATTTCATAAAAGATTTGAATCATGCTCAGATTTTAGCACTGGAATTATTCATTGTAAATTATTATAGTTTACTAAGTTTACTGCTTTAACTTAGCTATGAAATATACATGTATGAATTTGCTTGCTTTAACTTATCAAATACACGTATACTAGTTGGTGCTATTATTTAAATGCTACAGTACCAGGTTAAAATGTGTTTCTTGCTTTCTTGTTTTATATTTATCTACCTCAACTGATGAACACCAAATTTGCATTTTGCTTGTTGTGACACACTATATTGAAATCTAACGATAAAAAACATCAAATAATCTAAAATGAGAGTGATCATCTTAATGAGTGTTAAGTGTGCTCCTGTTTCCTCCCACAGTCCAAAGACATGCTAGTCAAGTGAACTGAAGATGCTACATTGCTCCTAGGTGTGAAAGTGATGTGAATGTATCTGCTCTGTGATAGACTGGCACACTGTCCTAGGTGTTTCTCCACCTTTCGCCCTACGACCTCTGATATAGGCTCCAGCACCCCCGCAACCCTCTTTAATTATAAGCCATTCAGATAACGGATGGATGATTGTGACAGGCCTAGGTATATTTTGCCCAAAGTGAGAAGAGCTTTAGAAAGCTGGAGCGTCGGGCCTCTCTCTTGCACCGAGATCACTCCATCTAAAGTTCCTCAGCTCAGCTATTAAGTGGTTCACTTCAAGTGCTGGAGAACTTGAAACTTGCTCCTGTACGAATCAGCCTGCAATTTAGGGTTCTGACATTTTTGGGATCTTTTAAGGTAGGTCAAGTGGCCTCTGAGACTTCTTCCCATTATAGGAGAACACTGATGACCCAATTATATTGTTTCATGGTATAATAGTCAACACTCATGTCCGAAAGAAACTCAGCTCACTAAGCTCCCAAACTGACCCCAGATGGTGACTAGCAGAGACAAAATGTGTCCAATTTAGAGGGTCAAAGGCTCCAATAACAGCCAATCAAATGTTCTTGTCCTTCCCCATTCATTCCTGACTCACTACAGGACTCTCCTCTCCAAATGAAAGGAAAACCATGACCCTCTTTTCCAAGGATCTTCCTCCGGCCTTATTAGCCATGTTCCACTACATTAGCTCCTACAGCTGAAGCACAGCCTTGCTGAGCGTCATTGAGAAGAACTCTTACTCTCCAGCCCATAGAAACAGGAGTCACGCAATCAAGGCAGACATAAAGCAGTATGGATAAAATATACCCTTTCCACTACATTAAAGTGAAGTAGAGAGATATGCTGTATTCGAAATTAAGAGGACACAGGATCAATATGTATCAGATGTATTATTCTTTGTTTTCAGCGTATTATTACTATTATTATTATAGTTTAATTCTTGAAAGACAGTACAGGTACGAGACCTTAAAAGGCCCATATTCTGTAGATTTCCTGTATTTTATTATTTACATCGACCCACTTATGATCAATGTAGATTTATGCACCAAAAGAATCATAATTCATTTTCATATGGCCATTTTGGAATCTTTTTATGTCCTTGACATGATACTGTACCTTGACTCAATACTGTACCTTGACATGTGAATGGCTGCCCATATTGTGCCTCAATGAAAAAGTAAGAAAAACTGAAACACTCCTTCAGCATGAACAGGCAGGGTTAGGGTTATATATTTGAGACTGGATGGGTAGATATATGCAAAGACATAAATTCAAAACTTTTAAAATAAATTATTATTAATGGACTTTATGTGATGGGGTGCGATCTGTATATCAAAAAATAACACTGTTTACATTAAAACGTTTTTTTTTTTTTTGGTTTTCAGTGATACGGAACCTTTAATAAAGTTGTCATTCCTAATCAGTAAAAATGTACCATTTGTTATTACATTTACAAACAGTCGAATAGTCAATTATTTCTCAATCCATTTCTGCAGTTCTAGTACACTTGCCCTCTAACCAGACATAAAAAAGGTGGAGCTCCAAGGTTTGAGTTTCTAATAAAGTGGCCAGGTATGGTGCAAGCACATAAAGTCTATGCATAAGAATTTCAGCATATGATAAATGGAATGGAAAGTGCGGGAGCTTAAAGCAACAAAACACATCAAAACACATAACCCTAACCTTTTGAAAGGCCAGAACAATAGAGCTGGCGGGTGATATGATGTCAGATGATTATGTATGATGAGTATTACACAGAGGAACGTTACATTATGGAAAAATGAGGCCTACTCTGCTATAAAAACATATGGCAAGGCCATGACTGTCAATTAGCTACGACCCAAAGGATTCCTTTAAATTTGCCAGGATTGTTGTAAGAACCATCTACATAGCTGAATACCTTCTACTGAATCAGCAGACAATAAAAATCTAACATCCCTTGCGAGCTGTAACAATGAACAAAGCCATTTCAGCCAATAGCATGGCTGGTATTCACAAAGCAGTTATTTTTATTGCTCACAGTAAGTCATGCTCAGTCTTAAACCACACCAACAAGCCTGCAGCATCTTAGTGAAGCACTAGATGTGCTCTTCAAGAGATTTGGGAATGTATTTAGAAAAATGATTTGGGTGACTAATGTCTTCTAGTGTTCGTTAGCAATCTTCGATTTTAAACAGATTAACATTAGATTTTTCACTGAAGTTCAAGTGGAGTGTTTCAAATTTAAAAAGCTAATTTTAAGGGGTTTTAAGAAAATCTCAGACTGGCATCAGTATTGGACGATACTCAAATTTTCAATATCGGTATCGAATAAGAAAAAGTGGTATCATCCCATCTCTAACTGTTATAATGAAAGTTATAAGCCTTATAATAAAGAAATAACAAGCCTGGGATTTTAGGGGGTTAAAGCTTTAAATGTAGCAACATACAAAACATGACAGCAAATCCCAACAGGAGCTTCAGTTTCTTGGAAGTATTTTTCTTTCTCCAGGGTGCCACACAAGCAACACCTTCGAATGCCATTTCATCATTGCATAATATTTTGTCTGGAAGGCAGCATAGCTGGCTATCTGGCACAAATAACACAAAGCTAAGCAAACCGCTAGCAACGGGTTTAAGGAAACACCAGCTATCCATGTCAGTGCGCTTAATTAGCATGATTTATAGTCACATTTTATACATCAGTGAGGAAAACTTATCATTTCTGGACAATCTCAGGCCATTATGAGTGGTCACGCACCTGCCAACATTACTTAGTTACATACAACATTCTTCTCAAGTACTTTTTGATCTGCTTACTGATCATTAGGAATATCCTTTGTGGAGATACACAGAAAAGCAAACAGAAAACAGTGATACCACTCATGCATAAATTTGGGAGTAAATCAACACAGCCTACATATATAAATTCCATATTTTCCCATCACTTACTGTTCACTTGTCATCCATCTGCATGAATCCAGCGGCACCAGTAACACATTTTACACACCTACAAATAACATCCCAGGAGAGTCTGGTGCCAGATTTACATGAACCATGAATCCAGAGATGCTGATGAGAAACACAGACGACAACATGGGTGGCGTGGAAGAAAGAGAGAGAAAGAACAGCAGGGGAGAGAGAGAGAGAGTGAGAGAGAGAGAGAGAGAGAGCACAAGAGCTCCATAAATAATACAGTACAATACTGCAGAGAAGTCAGCCCAACAGTGAAAGTGTATAAGTTATGGAGTGGAACACCACTATTCGGTGGTGGAACATCATACAGTATTATTGCCTGAACGTGTTTATTTTCGGACTGAGTGAAATTTCTAAGCAACAAACATGAATGTAGATTACCTTTTTGAGGACACGGGACAAATCTGTAAAATCTGTTTCATATTAAAATCTCCCCTTGTCCTGAGATGTTTTCCTCAAACTCAGCTTTTTTGAACTCTTCAGAATTTCAGCAGATAAAAAATGACTAGTTACACACCTAATTGTTTTTCTGGTTAGTGCTGCTATGAGTAAATGGCTAGACACCTTCATAAGTATCATTAAAAACTCATTTCCACACTTCCCACTTCTATTAAACACTCCTCCTGGTGGGGTGGAATGTGTTTTTAAGTACACACAAGTAATAAAAAGAAATAATATAATGCACAGTAAAAGCTTTTTTCTCTTTTGCAACATAACAAGTACCCAAGCAGTGATTTGAATATTTGAATTCTCCATTGTGGCTGACCTAATAGTACTTTGCTCATTTAGCAATATTATCTATCTCTTAAGGTTGTTACAACTAACCTTACTAACCAGTAAAAGAGCATGACGGCATCTTACCACATGAAGAAAATGTATTAAAAGGAAAAAAAATACGAAATAAAATCTAATTGTGACATTAAATCAAAAGAAGATTTGTTATACCATGTGTGATTACTGGCATATTTTCTATGTATTCAATTATCCATACACACCCATAACTGATATCATAAAATGTTCGTTATTGTTTATAGTTATAATTATAGTTATCGTTTTGTCGCCTAGTCCGAGCCAATAAGCTCAGCAGCTTGTGGGCGGAGCTTCCTGCACTCTCTCACCGGGTCTATAATAAGAGCTGCCATGCATAGAAAGCTGAGGAGAGGAAGAAGGCTGATTTCTAAATGGAGAGGGTTTATGTAAGAGTTTTCTGAACCGCGTGGCACCTCAAGCCTCTGCACTGTCCCACACTTTCCTGCAAGCAGCCACAGAGGCACAGCATCACTGGAGAACTACCTACAGCTCCACACACCAACACACACTGCAGAATGAAACCACCTGCAGAGTGGGAGACAGCCATTGTTTTGACGAAGAGTTTGTCAGATTGCACACACACACACACACACACACACACACACACACATGCACACACGCACAAAAGCACAGAGTACTCATACACACACAAAGCCATAGACTCACTGACACACTCTGAGTGATGTAATAACCAGTGAGAATAAGAATGACCAAACCATCGACAGATACAAATGACAGTGTTTTGTTCTTCTTTCACACACACTCACACATACACACACACACAGTGAGCATCACCAATGTTCTCAGCAACCACTCACACATTACATAACCCCACACTTACAGCTTACTCAGCCTCATTGCAATGCAAAGATCTTCAGCCCAAATGCAACCGCACTGCAGCACAAGACAGGAGAAAGAGAATGAAAGAATAGGTATGAATGGATATCAAGAACCAGTACTAAACTAGTACCAGTTCCAGACTGGTCAATACTGACATACGGATCGTCTCCTGGACAAACGGAGCTGCTATCAGTATTTATGCAACATCAGTATTTATGCATTCTAACACAGCTGATATTTTCAAAGGGATGAAAATAGATAGGATCAGTTGAAAGGATGGGAGAGATGCTCTGGTCATCACCACCAGACGTTGCTCCTCCCTCATTCCATATCCAGGTAACTCAGGAAATAATTTAGCTTGTTATTTCTCAAAAAAGTTACAGTAAAACCACGGTTGAATCATTTCACATGTTTTCATATGAGGCCTAAATGTTTAGTGTTTAGGTGTATTTATATGGCATGGTAACATGCTTTACAGAGAGATAAAGGAAATGAAAGAATACGTTAAAGAAAACTGAAAGTGCAGTAGAGGTGCAAATGTTTAAAAGAAGGGGAAGGAGTATAACAGTAGTACCGATAAGTAAGGGTCTGGATGAGAAGTTGGATTCCACACACATACACACATACACACCCTCTAACAACTGGACCAAAACAGACATCCAATTTTGAATTTGTTCTGTGACAGAAGAGATGTCAGGAAATTACACTTTAGGCAAATGGTCAAAAAAATGTAATTTTTAAATGTTTTTAAATGGAGAGTTTTCAGTCTGCTAAAAGTGGCTTTAAAGTGACCTATCACAGTTTCCCAGTTCATCAGTTTCCCCTATTCCCAGTTCATGATTCAAATAGTGAACGAATCACAAAACAGTTCATTAATGATGGGTTTTCTAAAGTGAACAACTGACTTTCAACATGTAACCATGACAGCCTTTTCTCTGACAAGGCTGACATAACCCAACTGCTGTTTGTAGAAAACAGTCACTAGATTACAGTCACTAATAATAATAATAACAATAATAGTTTCTTACAAAGAAAACCTATTTTATGTATGCGTGCTTATTTACATTTATTTAAAAGACAAACAGTATAAACTCTTTTCGGGACAATTTCAGTCCTCTCAGACAGGCTGGGGACAATGTTAATGTTGAACCCTGAAAGAAACCAAAAGAGCAACTGGGATGTTTCAATGATTAAAACATCTTTAAGAAAAAAGGTTTTATCTGGAAAAGCATAATTAGGAACCGCTTTTGATCATTAGGCCGAATGGACATATGAACATGAAACAGAGGTTTAGTTCGGCTTATCTGAACCTGATTTTGTGTTTGGTTTTCTAATCTTTCGCTGGGAGCCCAAGACTTGACCCCAGAACAGGAATAACTAAGACAAACAAATTTTAGGCGTCTGTTTTTCATTTGGTACATTTTCCTCTCCAATTTCCCCCCTTAATACACACACACACACACACACACACACACACACACACACACACACACATACACACGCACACTTCTTGTTCACTTCCAGCTAAAGCCAAAAGAGTGTAATTCACAGTGGCAGGTAGAGAACATGAAGATGGGACATGTGCTTTGGAGATGAAAGACCTCTAGAAAAACACAGTATGCTTTCAGCAAAGCTGGTGCTGAAGGGTCAAGAAGACAGACCTCCATACCAGCTGTGATTTCCTACAAATCCAGCACATGAAGTTAGATGCCATTAGATTGAGGTTGGTCCAACACCAAAGGATGACAATATGATAGAAACACCTCTTCATTCAATTTCTTCCCACTTGAAACTGACAAGCAGTGGGTGTGGGATAGGTGGTACACATCAGAAGATTTGTGGTAAGTTTATTTATTCAGACTCTCTGCACATAGACACACACAGTAAAATCACCATACCTCAGAATCTCATCTCTCACCTTTAACTATTTTGTGACAGGTCTGCACAATATGGACAAAATATCAGTACTGTGATTTTATTGCTACATATAGTGAATTGTGATGCCTTTCAAGATATTAAAGGATCCATATCATCACTTTCCAGGAATTTAAAAGACTTAAAGTCTGTAAACATTGTTCCAAATGGTATGTTTACTCCATATAGTCCATGTACAATAACTAAGCTACAAAAACAGGCAGTTTTCAACCCATTCAAATATATCTTCTTATTCTGGAAACAGCAGTTTAGTCCTGCCCATTCACGCACCAACATCTTTAATGGTTACAGTTTTGACTTTTGTTGGGTTACATGAAGACATTGATTCATCAGAACACCCAGTAACTCACCTGGAGTGATTGGTCACCAGAAACACTGTGACTGTTTAGAGGATCATTTGCATATTGCAGCATATTGCAATATCACTATTGCAGAGACTGATACTGCAATAGCGATTCACAGATGATATATTATGCAGCCCTACTTTGTAACTGGGTCTGATGCTTCTGTGCACCTTCCGTCCATTGATAAATAAATAAAAAGTCGATGATATCCTGTTTTTAAAGGTTTTCCTGAACTTTATTTCAAACTGAAAACAAAATAGGCTGTTCCTTGTTGTTGTGGACACATCTTGCTAACACAAAGTTCTATGATTTTGCAGATCAGTTAATTAACCTACAGGTTACAAGGGCTCTTGGAAAACAACCGGCATCAAACATTTGTAAAGCTAATCTGTGTTATTTTATTCCCAGTTTTTACAATATGATAAAATGTTTATATTTCAGCATCGACCAAAGGACACATAAAAAAGTTGCATATAAGCATCGGCCCAGAATTCCCACATCAGTGCGTCCCTACTATCCTCCAGCCAAATAAATGCCTTTCAACAAACGTCCACAGACCACCCTGTGTTAGACTACATACCTAACATACTCACACTGCTCCGTCTACCATCCGCACACGGACATCCATCCAATTTGTAACACACGGCTGTCCAAACAGTGCGAGAGCGTAGGTAGATTAATTAGCATGGGGTGAACATCAATCTACAGACACAAGAGGCAGATTACACACAAATGCACACACTCTTCGTTTTTCACAGTTCAGAGACACATGACTGTTTATACACCAGAAGAAGCTCTTCAAGTGGGGCTTCACCGAGCTGTGAAAAGTTACAGGTGCAGCACATCACATGGGAAATTGAGAGCATGGATAAAACCAGAACAACCAGAACATCATTAATATGAGATGACCAGAGACTACATTATCCACTCATCTTCCACTTGTTTTAAATGGCTTGTTTGTTAAAACAACTGGGTCATTTGAGTTCATATAGAACAACCTGTCACAGAAGCTCAAGTGAGAAGAAAACATCACTTGGATTATCAAAAAGGCAAAGAAAATCTGTTTTTTCATGCCACAGCTAAAGAAACTCACTTTTTGAAATTATCAGCAATACTAAAAATATTAGGGTTAGGGTGATGTTGTTAGGATTTTACTGATTCTGATATCAATACCGATACTGTTTATTGATACCAATACTTATCGATACTACTCTCCATAAAAAGATGAAAAATACCCGTGAATGATGTGCTGACTGTTGCTTCCATCCCTCCCACTGATACAATCTAGCATCAACCATTTGGAAATGCCAGCTATGTATGGTTTCATATTCATTTGTATTCTGTATTAATGCTTCTTAAATACAGTAACGTTTTGTCCAGCAGTATTAAAGTATTGACCAGTCAGGAACCAGTACAGTATAGATTAGTACAGGTTCTCAATATTCTTAATAATAGTTATTAGGGGGGCTCCTTAGATGCAGTGGGTGGCTTCAAGTGATTCGGAGGAAGCATGTGTCAACTTTCGCCCCAAGTGATGGAAGTATCATGTGATGGAGGAGTCCTAGCTAGAGGGTAGAATTTGAAATGACTAAATTGGGAAATGTGGTAATCTCTAAACTAAATAACTGAATTGGTAGAAAATCTGGAAAATAAACAACTAAACAAGCATAAGTAAATAAATCAAAATAACATTTAAATGTTTTCTTAAAGTAGCTAATTCTTAGACATACCCTCAGTCATGCCAGAGCAAACAGAAATCCAGTCTGAACTGGAGCTTCATCATTGACATCCCTGAGTATGTGTGTGTGTGAGTGTGTGTGTGTGTGTGTGTGTGTGTGTGTGTGTGTGTGTGTGTGTGTGTGTGTGTGTGTGTG
>JBBJLS010014025.1:0-15620 GCA_037577275.1 Bryconaethiops microstoma
CGGTGTAAGGGTTAGGCGTCCCATGTATATATATATATATATATATATATATATATATATATATGTATGTATGTATACACACAGACACACAAACCTATATATTTGTATTTATACATTTTTTGTGGTGTACAATTTTTTTTAGATATGATACTGTTATATTGAATCCATATTAATTTTACTTTCTTTTCTGTACTTTGCTTCTGTAACAATGCACATTTTAAGAGCAGCTTGTAGACGTCATTGCTTCTATGAACTGACCTTTGAGAAACTTCCATAGTGCATGGATTCACAAGTGAATATACCTCTCATGTTCTGACATTCGACAAGTCCCAAACAAAATATCTGTGACTGCAACAGGCAAACTGAATTTAGCATAATGATACATCACATGGTGGCACACACATTCAGCTGGCATCTGTTCGCAAAACAGCATCTCATAGGATGACATGTGGAGTGTCAGAGCTGCATGATCTGCGTGTATCTGGCAGAGATGAGTAACTGATGATTAGTTCTATGATGCTACATGCCCTGGAAAAAATAATGCTTTGAATACGCATGACTCAAATTAGTCAATTGGCCGCACATGACCATAATCTGTTACACCAACACTATCCTCGCCAGAATCAGTAAAAGAAAACAGTTGCTTTGATGTAACATATTTTATCCATGTGCAACCACTTAACACCTTGGAATGGTTCACTGAAAAAACTCTTCAATTTCTTCAGCTTCTTCCTTTCACCAAATGTAATTGATTGATGTGGACATGGTTTGCTGTAGAATAGTGGTGCAGGTGCACTAGGGTGTGGCAGATACACTATATGGACAAAAGTATAGGGACACCTATACTTACCCTAAGCCTAACCTCTTAATTGAATTCTGGTATTTCAATCATACTCTACGCCACAGGTGTATAAAAGGACCTTGCCATGGAGTCTTCATTTGTAAACATTGGCGAAACAAAATGGGTTGTTCTGAAGATCTCAGTGATTCAGTGACTTCAAATGTGATACTATGATAGGATACTAACAGACAGTTTGTGAGATTTCTGATGGATATTCCACGGTCAACTGTACATGGTATTATTATTATTATAACTCCTATCATTTGCTTTAAGAACTGAATGGAGCACAATTATATTTTCCTCACAGGAGGATATTTCTGCTTTTGCAATAAAATAACCTCCATTACTTTTATGGAGAAATATGTGTGTAATCTTACTCACCTTGATATGATGCAAATACATTATATGTTATAATTAGTTAAATTATATTAAGAGTAATATGGATTGTTAATCAAATATAATAATAATAATAATAATAATAATAATAATAATAATAATAATAATAATAATAATAATGTAGTCTTTCCTTATTTGTATTGTTTAAATACTAAGCCTTACAGTTCCACTGCAAAACTAAAAATGTTTTTAAGGCAATAAAAAATGTGTAGAGAACTTTAATGCCGTGTTTATGAATATCATGATTGTGTCACGGTTCGGTGGCGTCCGCTAGAGGGCGCCAGCGGACACGGGACTGGCCTCATCGGCTCAGGTGTGGCTGCCTCTAGCTGGCATTACTTTAAGTGGTTTCAGCCGGCTAGAGTCAATTATGTTACGTTTTTCCCCCTGTTCATTGATTTCTGGTGCTCCCTCCTAGGTATTTAAGTTCACCCTGCTTTAGTTCTAGTCATGGGAGCGTACTATTATCTATGTTCGGTTCAGTGTCTGGATATAACCCCTACCTTTGTGACTGGCCCTTGGGCCTCTTTTGTTCCATTTATTTACCTAATAAAACCTTTGTCATGGACGTCTGTGTTTGTGCCTCCCACCTTTCTCCCGAACGTGACTCCCTCGTGACAGACTGTTAATGTTACTAGTTCTTGCTGTTCACAAACTTTCGAAAACTTTCAGGGGAAAAAATCATCTACACTCTGAACTTTGGAACCAGTTGAGATGACCAGTTGAGATGTCTGCTTTAATGTTTAAAACATCTGCAGAATGGAAAACCATCTGGTTCACCTCCTACAGCCTCAGAAACGAGGCTTTCAAATGCTGTGATACAATCATCTGCAGTAGTATGAAAGTGTTTTTCTGATTTCTCTTTTTTTTCCATGTTTGTCACACTTAAATTGTCAGATCATCAAACAAATTTAAATATAAACAGAAACAAACACCGCCATTTTCTCCTCTAAAGCCGCCTATCGCTCTGCCCAGCGCTCGTGACATCACGGGTTCTCGCTGCTAGACCAGCACAGTTTAGGGGCCGGTTCGGTGCTTGTTTTAGGGCACCAGCACCTATTATTTTTCTGTGGAAAAGCACGGCACTGGTTCCAAAATTGGGAACCGGCATGGAACCGGCACGGGAACCAGAGCAGTGGAAAAGGGGTATCAGTCAGTTGTACTCAGAGGCGGGAGGTTTGAAAGTAGCCAATCCCAGAACGTTATTTATTTCTCCCTCCTGCTGATTGGCTGCTGCCCTGTGATGCATCTCTGGCAGACACAGTCCAGAATTTCCCCATGGAGCGTCTCGAGTGGTCTCGTGTTTTTCGTTTTGTTATTCTTAAAGCCCTGTATTTTTATTACTGTAAATTAAATGTATTACTGCCAAAGAAAACGACAGCACATACCAAAGAAAACGTCCATGCATGAATTACAGTACAGTCTATACAAGGGTAACATTGGTATTTACATTCTAGCACTGTGGGAGACAGCAGTTCAGTGTAAAATGTACAGTACAGATACGGCTTTACCTTTACATTTTGTTTAGGGGTAAAGTATTAAGCTGAGTTTAAAATAAATATAAAGTGTTTTGGGAGCATATTCACAAATTCGCAGTTTTTCCACTATATGCGTGTGCTCTTGGAATGGAACCCTCATGATCGTCGGGGGTCTACTGTATATCATCCTACCAGCCTGCTGTCCACTACTACACTACTAACACACACTCACTGCTGGTGGATGAGCTGGTGCCTACAAACCTTCTTCTGCTGACCATCATTTACTACTTAACAACAGATTTAACTTTTTGAATGACTAGACATGCATCATTTTGTATTGCTGTAAGACCCTATTACATGAAAAAGTCCACAACTCTCAAACATTGCTCACAAATTCTTTGCATTACCTTCTTCTTTTCCAAGCATTTATCTGTAGTCATGCATGTGACCAGCTGTGATGTTATTTGCAGTGACACATTCCCTCTCCTGTTGCTTAAATATATGTACCGTGTTAAGTATTTAAATGACCTCTAACAGACTGCTGTACTTAACTTCTCCTATATGAACAATAACATCAGAATCAGGGTGCCGACAGATAATTCCTAAAGAAAAAACAAAACCCTGCATCAGACTGCTTGTTATTTAAAAAACAGAACATTTAGCCAATGTTGGGCTACTGTGCAACCCTCTAAAACACATATTTATGTACATTTCCATACATACTTATCACCACTGTCACTTCGCACATCACTTTTTTCTTTTTTACATAAAAACATCATCTTACCTTGTGTGGAAAATTTACAAAGCTCGGCCAAATTCACATTATTTAAATGTATGTTCCAAGTTAGGAATAGTTTTCTTCCACTTTAAAATGACTGTTCCGGAAATACAAGGTTTTGTTCTGCCCACATTTCTCACATTAGTGCAGGTCTGAAAAGGCATGTCCAATCAGACACTGAAACTAAACATAAACCTGATCATAACACTGCTGCTACAGACATTAGTGGACTAGATATACATCCCTTTCCCAAACACATAAAAATATACAACCTTTAAACAGGGATGGGCAGTATGACATGTTCTATCACTACAATGCTAAATACATAACATGTTGAATATGCTTTTCTGAGCATACTGTGATATGGCAAGTACTGCTGTACAACTGGTTGTTTCATTACAAACAGCATAATTAGTCCTGAGTAATTGTATATGTATTGTGCAGCGTAGTTAAATAAAGTCATTTGTATATAGTCATAGGTAGTCATTTGTCATAATTTTTAACAGTATTTTTAAAATATGGCACTACTGACTTTATTTGTCCAACTGCCAGAAAATATAATCATGACATTATGTTTCTAGAAGATTTCTTGGAGTATTGTGGAATACACTGTGATTAAGGCACTGTAGCAACACTATGGTGAATAGGAATGTAACAACATCTTTATTTCTGACAACTTGCCAGAAAACTCCTGCGAGTCAGCGGTTATTTGTTGTTTTCAGCCTATGCTTTCGTCTCTGATTGGAGCTGTTACGTCTCTGCCGGCAGGGTCAGCATCGGATTAAAGGTCAAGGTGAAATTCAAAGAACTGTGAGAGCTGCAAGTGGCCGTGAAAACAAATAAAAAGACTAGGGAGCCAATGCAGCAGTGCTGGTCTGCTGTTATAATGCTGTTATGTTCAAGTGTTAATGAAGAGTACAGATTAACAGAAAGACAAAAGTCTTTTTATTATGGTTTATCTCAGCATCTTATCTTTGTCGTAACTCTAGTGATCGGTCGTAAAATTACTCCACAATGCCTCTGGGTAAAGAAAAGGGACAGACAAGAAATCAATGAGGGTCATAAGAGAAACCATTTGGTCTGTCACTTTTCGAGTTCTCCACATCGACATCTGCACTTCCTGCTGAGCGCGAGGCAAAACATGTAAAAAATAATACACACAGTTTCACACACGGATGACTCGTCACGCTGGACAGAAAGGCAATGAACCCGGCGAGGCCACAGTATGCCCTGAAGTAACCTCTCCCTCGCTTTCCATTTTTTACTAGATCTATATCTTATCCACAACTGCTGATGTAAAGCAGAGACATGGAGACAAATCAGCTGTATGCTCCACAGGTTCCAGCCAGGGGTTTGTCGTGTAATTGCAGGAGGTTCCTGAGGCTGATAGAAAACTGTCAAAAAAGACACGTTTTGAATTTTTTATTTTAAATGGCGGAAAAAGAGAAAAAAAGCAAAAATGTAATATATCTCACTGTATTTATTTTTTCTGGCATCTGGAACAGCAGTGCCATGTTGCAAAAACAAACACACAGATAAACAAGACAAATGATTTTTAACCTTTTTCTATTCAACATTTCACATACTGCACTAAATCCAATTCAACTGGATGACTTTCTTTGTGAACAAACATGCATTTTCAAAAACCTTCCGTAGCCCACAAAAAGATTTCACTTACTCAATCATTTAAAATGAAAATTAAAACAAATATAACAAACACAAACCATCAAATTTCAAAATTAGCTCTATAATCATGTCATGATAAAATAAACACTGAAAAATGCTTGAAAATTTACTGTAGCCATTTATCCACATTAGTCTAGGCTTTGTACACCCAAAAAGAGTAATGTTACATTTACTTGCACTGAATATGTAAGTAGTCAGTGTCATGGCCTGAGAACGGCCGCTAGAGGCCGCCCTTGTTTAAGTTTGTATTTAAGTTTAGTTGTCCTTGGCTCCATTTGGGTTTTTGGAAAAGCATTGAGTTTTGTTTGTGGACCCTCGCGCCTCTTGATTTGTTTAAATAAAAAGCATCGAAATGGAAGTCTGCTCTCTCGCCTGTAATCGCTTGGGAGTCAGGGGAAGACGTGACAGATTGACCCACCATCCAAACAAGGCCGTAGCAGGCAGCAAGCCTGCAGGGAGGAGACCAGCCCTGAAGGAACTCGTCCTTGGAGCCTGGACTACTGCCCTGCTGCAACAGAGTGATGAGGAGTTGGCCAGGAGTGAGGACAAACCGGTTCACAACGGAGGAGCTGTTGTGTGGTGTAGAGTCAGGGGATGAGGAAGTGGACCTAGGCTTCTGGTGGGATGGGTCGATCAACGGATCCCCAATTATTGACTCGGAACGCATTATGGACCCCCTCATCTTTGACTCGACCACGGAGGAGCTCCCGCCTCAACACGCCGATAGGCAAGGTGGGAGATCCGCGGTGCATAGACGAAAGAGACGTGGGGGTCCACGTTGTTCGCGTCGTCCACCCGGTCACCAGCTGCCCGGGAAGTCTGAGGCTTCCTCTGGCGCTCCACCACTCCGGCTCATGTCTGGCTCGTCTCCAAATGCTCGACTCCCGTGCCAACGCCAAGGCTGAAACAGCCTGGACAGGGCCCAGATAGCTCATTAGCTGAGCAGCTAGGCCCATTAGCTGGGCAGCTAGGCCCATTAGCTGGGCAGCTAGGTCCATTAGCTGGGCAGCTAGGCCCGTTAGCTGGGCAGCTAGGCCCTGAGGCCCTAGAGAGGGATAGCCGTGGCTCAGAAGCTCAGAGTGGGCTTAACTGAGGCTCAGGGGCCCAGGGAGGGATTAACAGTGGCTCAGAGGCCCGGGGAGGGCGTAGCAGTGATGCAGAGGCCCAAAGAGGTCTTAGCGATGTCGCAGAGCCCCAGGGGGGGCTTAGCGGTGGCCCAGAGACCCAGGGAAGGTTTAGTGGTGGTCCACAGACCCAGAGAGGGCTTAGCAGTAGCTCTGAGGCCCTAGAGGGTCTTAACAGTGGCTCAGGGACCCAGGGAGGGCTTAACAGTGGCTCAAAGACCCAGGGAGGGCTTAACAGTTGCTCAGAGGCCCAGGGCAGACTTAACAGGGCTTTAGAGGCCACAGAGGGGTCAGCAACCCCACCAGTGGTTGGGGGTCTTCGCCTGAATTTTTTGGGGGGGTGGTTGGGGTGTACTGGGGTCACACACGGCTCCGGTGGAGCTAAGAATAGCTCCTAAGAATAGCTCCCAGTAGGGGGCTACATGGGGGGAGCTTGGGCCCTTCATGGAGAATGCTCGGCCCTTGAAGACAGCAAGGGGCCACCCGCGGAGGGGCTTCCGGGAGGGGGCCTTGCCCACCAGGACAACGAGCGGCTCCCGATAGGGGGCTGTGCGCCTGACGACAACGAAAGGTTCCTGGTAGGGGGCTCCACAGGCAAGGACTGGAACTCTTAAAGGGGAGAGTCCCATGGGACCCACCTGGGCCGCCCTGGCCATGCGGAGCGCCGGCCAGGATGTCGTTCAGCAAGATGCGGCCAGGTGGGGCTGATGGAATGCTTCCCTTTGCCGCCACCTGTCTCTCCTCCACCCTTGGGGCGTTTTGGTTGTTCTGTTGGTGCCCCAGTGGTGCGCCCTAGGAGGGGGAGTCCTGTCATGGCCTGAGAGCAGCCGCTAGAGGCCACCCTTGTTTAAGTTTGTATTTAGGTTTTGTACTTTTATTTTGAAGGTGTGGGGTTTTAGTAATTATTTGTTGCAGCTGGGTTTTGTTAAAGTGTTTGAGTTTGTTTATCGATGGTGGTTGGGTATTGAGTTTAGGTATATAAGGGTTTGTGTTCTGTGTTCAGGTGTTGGTCAACCGTCATAGTGGCTGGTTGTCTTTTCCTTGACTACATTTGGGTTTCTGGAAAAGTAGTGAGTTTTGTTTGTTTAAATAAAGAGCATCAAAATGGAAGTCTGCTCTCGTGCCAGCAACCACTTGGGAATCAGGGGGAGACGTGACACGTCAGCTGTAGCATTTATGTTTTACCATTCAACAATCTTGACATAAATAATTAAATATTAAAAATTACATTCAGTTTTACGTCAAATGTCTATACACAGTCGACCCCCGAATTTCGCAGCAGTTATGTTCCAAGAGCATCCGCAAATTTGAGATGTGTTAAAAAATGCCCATAAATGCCTTTAAATGTCTAAACCATAAATATGCCCCCAACTACGCTCCCAAAACACTAATTTTATTTTAAACATAGCTTAATACATTACCCTTAAAAAAATTGTAACGGTAAACTCAAGAACAGGAAACTGCTATGATACAGGAATGCTGGACTGCATCTTCCAGAGATGCGTCACAGAGCAACAGCCAATCGGCAGCAAGGAGAAATGAATAACGTTCTTGAATCTGCTACTTTCAAATCTCCCGCCTCTGACTACTGAGGTATTTCACCATCCCAAGATGTGTTTTCGTATACGGTTGCTTTGTTTTCTCTCGGCAGTACTAAAAAATTAATAGCTATATTTTATATTTAAATTTAGCTGAATCTATGTTAATATTTGTTACAAAATTAGTTAATTATATTTTTCTTAATTTACCACTAAATGCATGAAAAATTATATATTGTCACTGGAGGATATTTGTGGTTTCCGAGAATTTTCCGACAATTATTAGTTCAGTTAAAAAATCTGCGACTTCGTGAGGAAACACTGTACTGTAATAAAGTCTCACAATTCATGAAAAAGCAATAGTACCATGGTCCACTGGACAGATTGAAAATCACTGCTCAGAAAAGTACACTGTGACGTACATTCATTGTCACATTGTTCACTCCTACTCTTAATTACAGAAATTGTTATTAGATCATTTATCTAATAATTAATGAATTATTCAGTGATTACATAATGTCACATCATACACATTGTAACCATGTGACAGATTACAGCAAGCCAGTAACTAAATCACTCTTTGCTCCCTAAACATTTTAAATAAGAATGTCTTTAAAAATGCTCAATTTTAACAGATACATTATCAGTAAAAGAAACTGACTGGAGGAGGTGCATCCAGATACATCAAAAGTTCCAAAGTAGCAAGGAAAATGTTATATTTGCATTTACGCCATCTTCCAGCTAGCTTCCCTAATTGATGGTCAAAAGCTTGTAAAACTGCATTACTTATATTAGCATTGGTGTTAGAAATACACTTTATTGAACTACAAAATACAAATACAAACCACTGGACTCATTTTGAATAACAAGGCTACCTCAAAGAACTGAACCATGTGACCACATTAACCGTGAAGAAACTGCACTCTCAGATTTGCAACTGCTGATGCTGTCATGAAATACACACTTACACTTCCCACAAAAGAGTCTCTTTTCTGAAATGGGGAACCTTGAAAGCTTAAGCCACAAAAAACTCTAACACAAAACATGAGATGAGAGACATGAGTCAAAACTCTGTCAGGATATAAAGCTGCATTCATTAGTTACAAAACTTCCTGTCATGGAGGAAACATGTGATACGGACAATGTTCAGCTACATCCTGCACCCCTGCTGACTCTAAGACATCATACGAATAAAGCTAAGCTTTACTGGACCACCAAATGACACTTTGTTCCATTTTCAGTGCTTTAAAGCAGTAGAGTAACTAAACACAAGAACCGCTGCTTAGAGGAGGTGAAGTATGGACTAGAAGAAAAAAAAAAAATCTAACAATAGATAAAATAAATGAATATTTATGAACAATTAAAGCAATAGCATTTAAAACAAATTAGATACTTTAACAAAGGAGAACGACTTTCGGTAGGTACTAACCACCACTTACCAGGAACACTGTCATTTTGGAGATACTCTGACTCAAAACATGGCCTTTGTTAAAGTCAGATCTTGACATTTGCCCATTTTTCCTGTTTCTAAAACAGGAACTTCAAAAACGGAGCTTGCACTTGCTGCCTGGTGGTTTTATCATTTTTCCAATTGCCCTTAAATTCTAGGAAGGCGGCGTGTTCTCAGTGAGGCTGTTTAGACAGAGGATCGATTGCTGCAAGCTTCCTGAGATAGACAACTGATAACAAACATGCACAGAGATAAGTAAACACTCAGCCAAGTGCACAGCGACACGCTATGCTACACTAACTTTGAAGACACCGTCACTTAGGAGACAAATAGTTGCGTGAATTTGGCTGGCGTACCCAAATTTAAAAAGGAAGGGCTCTGAAATCCCTTTCATAGATGTACAGGTGTAAAATAGACATACAGACACCACATCAGATTATAAATAAAAGATGTGAAACCAGAACTGTCTGAGGTTATACGTGCTGCAGAAAATCCTAAAACCGAAGATTGCACACCATAAACAGTGTTGTTTCAACTCAGACGAGGACAACTTACCCACAGCTTAGTGCTCTGCTCTCCCAACACTTTAGAACAGAACAGACAACACAAGAAATGATAGGCCAGCCAAAAGAACGCAGGAATATGAGGAGGGTATCAGAGAGTGTACAGGGTAGTTCCACACTTCTTCTAACTGGAAAAAAGGGTAGGCAGATCTGTACAGACCCTGGTGAGAAGATTAGCGACACTTTGCAGCAATACAACTACCACACCATGGATTCAGTTATAACTCAAAACTCTATGAGGTACAGTTTACATTGATAATTTTTTCTTATTGGTTTCAAGGAAAACAAACAATTTGTGAATTTGCAGTGTTATTTTATTAGTTGACTTGACTGCTCACTTCTATTAAATTAAATCATTAAATCAAATCTAACAGAAATGTAATTAAATTGCTTTAAATCGCTGACCACTGCCAGTTGCATGAGTATGAGGAGAAGTATCAGAGAGTGTCCAGGTTAGTTCCACACTTCTTCTAACTGTAAAAAAGAGTAGACTTATCTGCGCAGACTTGGCCCAAGGCTAACACATGCCGACACAATAATAACAAAACTTAGGAGAAATACGTGCGCCTACATTCAATGAATCACTTACTATTCAGAATATGAACACTAAATCTGATTCTGATTCTATACTGGAGCTCCACAATGGTCTTTTTCCCAGTAAACACAGAACTCCAATAGTCAGCTGGACACAAAGCAAATGCAGGAGAAAATGAAATGCACATGGTATTGCATAAGTAACAATTAGGGATACACTTTTACACTTTCACTATGTATCGGCCAATACCGGGTAAAGTTACTGATACTCTTCTCTGTCAGAACATAACTTTGTATGTGTATTTTTGACGTGAACAAATAGTCTACACTGTTTGTGCATAGTACATCTAATTTTATATGTGGTACACCAGTGAAAAAGCTAGATTAGCTGTCTAACTGCTCACTGCATCATTGGGAGGTTGTGAGTTTGATATTCCAGGGCAATCTATGTGTTTCACTCTCTGAGTTGGTAGGATCTCCCTCCTCCCCCATCATTCAGCATGATGTAAGCAAATGCAGTTGTCTAAGATAAAAGACTTGGTTGTCTTAACAGAGGTATCACCAGGCAGCTACTACCTGAAATAAAAAAGGCAATGACTGTCGATGAGAACAGGGAGGCTACCGTCAAGAGGCTGAGCTTCTGAGGACTGCAGGAAAGAAAAGCCCTGGACAAGTATGTTAGGGTGTTTTCACATATAGTCCTCTTTAAAGGAACTCATTCCTCTAGAAGTGGTCTAAAAACTGGACCAACAGAAACTCGGTTCTCTTTCTGCTCCACTTCAGCTCAGATGGGGTCTCAGTTCTTTTTCTGTTCACCCTTTAGTTTCTCATCCAACCTGCCGCCGCTCTCTTCACATTGGCCTTTCTTGGGAATTTTTCTCTCCATAAGAATAGATGGTTAAAAGCTCTACCAAAGTTCTACATTTTGCACAAATATTTATGCTACTGTTTTTCTTCAACTGATGGAGAGCAAGAATGTTTTGAGGCTGTGCAACTTGGTAGAGAAACTTGATCTTGACACGAATTTCTAGGTCATTTAATTTATTTAGGTCATTTAGTTTCTCGCATAGACATATATGGTTTCCCGGGGCTGTAACACGTGATCTAACTACAGCAAGCCTAGAGGGCGAAAACTGTCTAAGAGAACCCGGAGCGCTTTAAGTTCATAACGCGCGAGTTAAACGAACCGTGCCGCGGACTTAAAGTGAACCAGACTGAGACCACCTGTTCGGTTAGTTTCTGAGTTCGTTTGGCGTGTTCACATATACGCAAAAAACGCTGACTGATCGATCTGAGTTTGCTTTAAGGGCTGGAACGGACCAAGTGTGAAAACACCCTTAGAGGACTCTTGTCATGCCCCAGGGTAGAAGATGGAAAGCTTAAGCTGTGTTAGTGGATGTTTGAAATAAATGCAGTCTCATGTCTTGAAGGAAACATGTGCTAGCCCTCCCCCTCCCAGCTGAAAAGCTCACTGTTGTGATAGCGTCCAGATCACGTGACGGCTACTCCTGCCAAGGTATTTAATATAATGAAAAATTATTAGCCTTGTTTCTAATAATAAACTTGAGCCATGAACAAAAGTACAACATCAATTTCATGGAAGAAATGAAGGTGGTGTAGACTGGTGGAGGTGGTTTAGGACACAGTACGAAATCAAAGTAACCTCCAGTTCTAAACTAAAGAAGCAAAACCTTGACTCCAAACATGTCTTGGCCGATGGACTGCATCTGGGTAAGTGCATAGTTAATAACTTCAGAAGGTTTTTTTGGGGGGGGAGGGGGGATAATATTCTATCACTGGTGACAACTTTCGTCAATCAAATCAAGCATGCTCTCACCCACATACACGAACATATTTCTCTCTCACCCACTCACTGACACATGCTTGCTCTCTCAAACACAATGTACAATTCTATTATCAGAGGAAGACAGAAGAGACTGAGAAAGAATGAAAGTGTCAAAAAAAGAGGGAAATACTTCAGAGGTCATTTTGCAATGAAGTTTACACAGGCACCTCAGCTTGCAGCGGGTTTACATGACCTATCAGCAACACTCAGTGCTGGGTCAACAGGTCACGAGGGGCTGGCTGATCTGTCACTCTGCAAGCTCATTAACGCTGCATCAATGCTACTCTAACCACAAACCCAATCTGGCACTAGCTGTCTTTGTAATTTGACAGCTCTTGTTTTCATCAATTAAAGGGTCCATCTAAAGGAAAAACTTTTTTTTTTCTCACTTTTGTGAAGACTGTCTACCATCTGCTACCATTTAATACTGTTAAAGTTTAAAAATGCATAATTCATTCCCCAGCCCATGCAATTCACATATAGAAGCTAATTCTAAAGAAACACACACACACTCTGAATTTTTCTTCTGTTGTCACAAAAATCTAATGAATTTACATATATCTGCCTATTCAGTTTATAGCAGTTTAGCCACACTCATTCACAATGAACTTGCTTTGGCTGGACTGCTTTTTGAAGGAGATGAAATACAGGGCAGTCAATCGGAATGAACATCATTTACATATCACACCAGTCTTAAAGGCACAGTGACAAGAAAAGCCTGTTTATTTCTAAGGAACAAAGAAAGGTTGGAAAATATTTGCTGTAAGCATGTACAGGCCAATGATTTGCAGCACCATATATAATTTTAACAACTTCATAATTCAGTCAGTGAAGAACTCAGCTCAGTGAATAAACGTTGCACATCAAGGCAAATGCTGACTAGCTGCTAGTAATCATGCACTGAAAGCTCTGCAAACCATGACAGGTCTTTCAGAGAAATATGTTGTTGAAAAATGTTTATTAATTATGATTCTATTAGAAGTTTCCTTAGAAGTCAGTCCAACATTCATGGGCTGCAACACAGAGTTGGGCAAAATACTTCTTGAACATATCATGGATAATAGTACTTAAAAAACAATGGCCAACCGCCTGTTGTATTATTAACAGAGAATAATTAATCCTGTTCGTCTGATTTATTCCAGTCCAATGTCTGAACTTTTAATGTTTTTTTAATCACACCATGTTGCAATTTTTTGTTATTTTAGACTTGTTAAAAAGCACTATGACATATCGTATATCTTTAACAGAATTTCCTCAAGTGTTTAGTAGTTTATTTTCTCCATATCGACCACCAAGAGAGTTCACCGCTATTAAATTAAATCATTAAATCAAATGTAACAAAAATGGACTTAAATCTCTTTAAAACTCTGACCACTGTCAGTTATAAACATTGTAAATAATTACAATGCATAATGGAAATAATATAATTTTTTTGTAATACTGAATATAACATTTTAATAAAGCAACTGTGTTTTTACTTTGATTTCTGATCCAGCACTTTCTACATGATAACAGGTCAGTCTACTGTCCAGTGTCCCCCTGTTCTATCCAGTAATAGCAGTGGGTCATCATTAGTGATCCCAGCCCACAGTGGCACTGAGAAACAGCTGAAGAGGAGAGTGACAGGTTACTGATTAATTACCTAGCTGAGATGATGTGGCCGCACACATTTCTAATACAGACAGACAGAGGAACAGTCAAGCCAGAGAATTACACCCTCAGACACACAATTGCACACACACACACCCACTCCACATAATCCAAAACAGAATGTGTCGACCTCAAAAGAAATAATAAAATGGTCCAAACATGGTCCAAACCCCAAGCCAGCCTCTCTGCCACAGCATCCTGAAAAACAACCCTCGACTTGACACGGCCCTCATCAGACGAGAATCACTCCTCTGTCTGTCTGTCACCATAGAAATCACGCACCACAGTGCGGCCTCTAAAACCACACATCCTATCCCTATTGATCGTGTTCCCCTGGCTAACCAATATGTGATGAAATTGACTAAACAACAACACCCTCATAAAATCCCTCCAAGGGAAAATGCGTAAATGACTTCCGAGAGCCGCAGACTTAAATAACATGCAAAACAGACGCGTGTCCTAAAGTAACACTGAACACAATGGGACTCTATCTGCAAGCAGGAAAGCTATTAAGTCAAGCACTGAGTATGCAGTCAGAACCTTTATAAGCCTTTTAAAGCAATGTTTAAGCCCGAATTTTTCTCCATACCCCAAATGTAAACCATCAGTTTGACATGCAAAAAGTGGTCTTCAGTTTTGCTCTGGAGTTATGAGGCTAATAACACATGTAAGCTTACAGCCACCTGTTAGCACTATGCAGTCTGCGTGCCTGAATCACAGCGACCACAAAACATGTTGAGTTGTAAAGTAACCTCAAACAGACCTGCTTATGTGAGTTCTAAAACTGTATGACACTAGGTTATCCATGAGAATAACATTTGCTGTAAAGTACTAATTCATTAAAATATTTTTAATATTACTTACTAAAAAACTATCATAAAAGTTTTTTCAAAGCATACACATTAACACTAACGTTGTTTTCCCCCACATCAGAGCTCGCACTCTCACACAGAGGAACACAGTTTCAGCTGAGAGTCACTGATGTACTTACTGCAGAATCTGTCTTTTTAGGAGTTCGGATGTCGTTAAGTTGGAAAAATAACTTCACAGTAATGCTGACACTTTTTTAAAATTTCACTTTATTGTTAAGAATACTTCTCAATAAATCAATGATCTCAGGATCAACCATCCTGGAGCAAAATGTTTGTACTGTGGTCTTTTACTTGTTAGCTACATTAAATGCAAAACTAAGAAGCAATCTTCAGACACCAACCACGTCTTGGCTGATCGACTATGTTTGCCGGACGATGAAAAGAAGAAACTTCTGTTGAAGTCTCACTCGTCGCACTACTGACAATCAGATATTAATCAATTACACACAACCATGCACAGTCGTACACAGTCAAGACAGAGAAAACAAGTTTAAAGGGGTGGGAACTATGAGGTGAGGGGCTGTCGAGGGAGGAGCTGGAAGTGTTTATGAGATTACTCAGGATTATCCATGCCTCAATCCCACAAGAACTGTTTCCTGCTGCAGCTCAGCCATTCTTACACCCTCCCCACACCCATACTGCAGCCAAACCTCAAGCAAACGCAAGCACACACACACACACACACACACACACACGCCTACCCTCCCTAAGAGAGACTCAGCGTGCTGGAAAAACTATCAGCTCTGAGGTCAAACACCTGTTGCTAAGGCTTGGTGATGGTGTGTGTGTGTGTGTGTGTGTGTGTGTGTGTGTGTGTGTGTGTGTGTGTACCCCCCCCACACAACACCACACACACAACCCCAC
>JBBJLS010014045.1:0-15618 GCA_037577275.1 Bryconaethiops microstoma
TGGCCAATTAGCATATCTTCTAAACATTTAGAGCTCAACATTTAACATTTAGATTTAGATTTCACATTTAGATTTAGCATTTAACATTTAGATATAATATTTAATATTTAGATTCATATTTAACATTTATATTTAGATTTCACATTTAGATTTAGATTTAACATTTAAATTTAACATTTAAAATTTAGATTTAACATTTAAACAGCAAGTTAAAATTGACAAAATTTAACACTGTTTTTTGAACATATTCATCTCTAAATGTGAGACAATTGTGCTAAATGGTGAAAAATTTACAAACGGCACCCCATAGTCTAGACTGTTGTAACTCGAGTGTTTTAGTTCTGTTTGAAATGTGGGCTTTCCATCACATACACAAGGACATATACTGGACATATATCCTTTTACAACCTGACATCTATTGGCATGCTTTCTTTCTTTTCTGCCATACATGCCTCTCATCTCAATCCATGAACTTTTCCTGTTGTGTCAATCAATCTCTTTGGCTTACCCCCGAGTTGAGATCCATGAAAGCTGTTGGCTGGTGCCTAGAGGGGCTGGTCTCATTGGTCATTCCCTAGCATACGCTGAACTATTGATCTGACCTTGATGCTGCTTGTTCTTTCTACCCAACCGCTTTCATGAATAGCACCAGCTGTAAACCTAGTCTTCCATTCGCCTCTGTAAATAAACTCATTTCTTTACTTTTACAAAATAACATTCAAGAATCAATATAAAATCTCCTCTCTCTTCAGTCTTTCCTCATCTCATGACTGTCTCCAAGTTCTCTCTTACCAGTGTCTCTTACCACACTGTCAAAGAATTAATAAGGAAAGTCAGATAATCTACCTGTCTTTTAGATCTAGCCCTACAATCTACCACTTCTGTCTTAATTTCCTAACTAATTCATTCTAATTATTTCTAATAAAGCTAAATAGTTTACTTGTCACTGCCATTGTTCCTACTGTCCCAAAAAAATCCAAGTACCTTGGATCCCAACAGTCTCAGACCATCCTCAATAACTACAGACCATTTATTCTAAAATTGTAGTAAGGGTTGTGGCTGTTCATCTGCAAACCCACTTAGTGATTAACAATTTTTATAAGCCATTTCTGACAGATTATGTCTGTTTCATAGCGCTGAGACAGCTTTCCTCTGAGTTACTGATGACCTTCTACTAAATGCAGACCTGGGGTTCCCTTAGTTTTTCTCTTCTCCAGAATATGAGATCTGTCTTTGACCCTGTTAATCATAATTTACTTCTTTCATGTCTCTCTGACAGTTCCTTCCCAGTTCATCTCTTATCTCACAATTCACTTCCATTCATCAGATTCAACAGATACCCTCCTGCTTCCGTTAAACAGCACTCAGGGATCTGTCCTTGGCCCTCTGCTTTTCATAATCTCTTTATATCCTACATGCTTCCACGTTATCAGAAGTCGTGGACTCAATTTCCACTGCAATAATGATGGCAGCCGGATCTAATTTACCACCCCCTCTTCAGCCGACCATCAAACTTCCTTAAGCTTAATGCAGATAAAACAGAACTTCTTCTAACTGGCACAAAGGCTCTAATCTCGAATTTAGTTTAAATAAAATACACTAAAAATTTAAAGTATCTGCTCACTACTTTCCCTGAGGGATCCAGAAACATTTCATGTCTTAACTTCTCATTCATGTCTTAACTTCTGCAATAGTCAAAAAACCTTGGCTAGAGTCCAAACTTAAAGGTTAGAACACATCTCCCCGTATCTCCATAAACTTCACTGGCTTCCGATTTCATACAATTATCAGTATAACCCACTTTTGTTACTTTTTAAGATCTCCATAGATCTTCCTTTCCCTATTTCACTGAATTACTCCATCCATACACTAATGTTCTTTTTCAGAATTCCTTCTTTTCAGAACTTTTGTAAAACATAACCTATTTTCAAAATGCAGTGACAAACATTACTTATCAGTGAGTGCTTCTACCACCTATAATCTATAAATTGACAATGGCTTTGAGAATGGTAAAAAAAAAAATAAATAAAAATAAAAATAAAAAAAAATATATATATATATATATAGATATAAGTAAATCAAATTCCACAGTAAATAGTTTGTGGTCAATCCTTATATATTTTTCTAACATTAAACACAGAAAATTAAACCAAATCTTAAAAATATAATATGTGTTTGTCACTCTCATGGGGCCAGTTTCCCTCACATGGAGTTTAGATTTTTAAATCTAATCTGAACAGCCACAGGTTGTTTTGAAGACCAGATGTACTGTTGCATTCTGAGCCATCTGTAGAGGTCTTGAGGTCTTCAGACGAAGGCCAACCAGCTTCGAGATGATAAGTATCTGAGTAGCGTCAGTGGTGAGGAACGGATGAGTGGATTGATGTTAGACAGAAGGTACCTGCAAGTTCCAGAGAGATTGTCAATGTGAGGTGAAAATAAGAGCTTTTCATCTAAGAGAACACCTAGATTTCATGCTTTTGAAGTGGGAGTGATAACAGCTTTTCCAAAAGAGATGACAAGGTCAGGTCTTGAGGATGCATCACTTCGGATGTACAGGAGCTCTGTTTTGCTGTCGTCCAGGAGGAAATCCCGTTTAGACATGCCGAGATCCAGGCTGAGAGTCACCAGGAGAAAAGAAGAAAAGTTGTCAGCTTAACAGTGGTAGGAAAATCAAATGAAGATGTCACTGAGAAAGCAGGTGTATAGGTAAAAGAGAAGGGGGCGATGTCGTGAGAGTTGAGGAATACCAGTGGTAAGTCTTCGTCACACAGGCATAGATCCTTTCCATGATATTTGGTAACAAGGTAGGACTCAATCCATTGCTAAGCAGAACCAGCGATTCCAAGTGAACCTAGAAGCTGCAGAAAGATCTAGAAGAATTAGAACCGGATACGGTTCTGTTGTTTTGGCTGCACAAAGCACCTCAGTGACAGTCGAAAGTGCAGTTTCTGTAGAATGTGCTGCTTTGGGGAATGAAGCCTATTTTGTGATAGAAATAGGTTGAGTTGGTTATATAAAGCACAGTGCAAAACGTAAAGGAAGAGAGAAGAAGAGAAAAGAGATATTGGTCTGTAGTAATTCACATCAGTGATGTTGAGCGTGGTCTTTTTTTAGGATTTGTATGATTATAGCTAATTTGAAGGCTGTTGGAACACGGTCTGTTTCCATGGAACCTTTTGTTAGTGAATGCTATAATAAAGAAGAACCGAGGATATGGTCAGAAGCATGGGTGATGGGATTGGCTCAAGTAGTGATAAGTAGGATTGTAAGATGTCAGGAGCTGAAGAACAGCATTCTTGCAAAGTGGGGTAAAGTGGGTAAGTGGAGGGTGGTCATTAGGTTGAGAATAGGAGAGGGCGGTGATTGCTGCACGAATAGATTGACTTATATTGTCAATTTTTCATCAAAGAAGGTGGCAAAGTCCTTCAAGGAGATGAAAGAAGGTGCAGATGTGAGCTGCGTGTCATCCTAGAAGACAATGGAGGAAGCTAGTTGAATGAGGAGTAGAGAGGGGAGAGAAGGAGTTGGAAGATATTCCAGGTGAAGTCAAAGATGACAGGGTGGTGGAGGAAAGAGCAGGTGGAGAAAAGGAGTGAAGATTGTAACAAACAGTTGAAGAGATGGTGGTAGAGTGGTTTGAGTAAGTCTGGAGAGAGAATGTGAACGACAAAAGATAATGGTTGGAGAGATGGAGAAGGGGTAGCCAAAATGTTGAGTGTAGGAGTGGCCCTGATGAAGACAATGTCAAGGACATTACCAATGTTTTGGGTTGGAGGAAACTTGGTGCAGAGCAAAAGATGTAGAACAAGGATGCCACAGTTATGCAGCTTGTCGGTTGGGAGGTCAAACTCACCAGGAAGAAGTGGAGAGTTGTCATCTGGGAATGAACTAAGAAGGATGTCCAGTTCTTTAATGAATCAATGATGTGGAGTCTGATGGAATGAGTTATAGCAATACAATGGAATTTGAAAGATGAAATATTGAGGTTTGAACAGGAGAGAGGTGTGAAGCACCATTTGTTGGTGAGAAGCAGCCCTGTGCCCCCTCCTCTTCTAGTCCTGCGAGAGGAGCGTGAGAAAGCAAAAGCAGAAATGAGAGCTGCTGGTGTTGACAAATTCACCAGTGTAATCCAAGTTTCAAGTTTATATTTTAAATGATATGTCAAACCCCTAAAATTATATTCAACACTGTGCATTTCCCTGCATGCAAGAAAACGTCAACAGAATCACATTCGACAGGTCGTCTGTGGAGTTTTAGATTTAGATCTTTCTCTTTTATTCCCACCATATCTCTCTATTTTCCCCCCATCTCTCTCTGTCTCTCTCTCAATCTCTCTCACTCTCTCGCTGTCTGGAAGGCACCCCCGCTGCAACTGAGAGATGGTCTCAGCAGGACGTCCCTCACACACACGCTTCAAATTTGCCCACACTCTCGCAAACCCAAGCACACACATCACACTCTTTCAGATTCAGTTCCACCAAATGGTTTGACAGCAGTGACAAACACCCGGTGGGCTCATACACGGCTCATCTTTCTCATCCATCCACCCTTATGGCTGCTCTGTGTGCACCCAAAAACCATTTCGCTGCCCAGTCAAAACCATTAAATGACAAACTTTAACTTTACTGCCTGCAAATTGATAGTGACAAGGATTCTACTTTGCAGCTGTACTCTCTCAGTGTAGGATTAGTTAGTTATATAAAAAATAATGTCTGTAAGTCAGTGAGGGAAGGAAAAACTGCTAGATTTGATGAACCAAGCTGTTATGGATTTAGCACAGACTCTGTGGAACTAAATGGAGCAAATTGGATTTGTTACGCATACCAAATGAGAAGGAGGAAATCTGCAAATCCTGCCTCAGATCTCTGAGATTATTTGACTTGCTTGTATTTGAAACATTCCTCCTATCATTTCCCTACTAGATTTAACCCGTGTCACTGTTTGTCCAGACTATACATCAAGGCTGCTGCTTTGAATCTCATAGAGATATGCCACCTGATTTTAACTCCCAAAAAGTCCTCTGAGGAGTGTGGATAAATTAGTCATTCCTTTTCAGGTACCTTTTTGGTGTAATTCATCTGTTGGGAAGTAACCAAAGTCAAAGTGGTTTAATGTTAAATGGTGCATTTTAGAAAAACTTACCCTCAAAAACATGGGATGCTGTGTGAATGCAATGACGTGAAAATCATTTAAACCCTACATTTAGCTGAAAATAGTACAAAGACATTCAAAATATCAGATCTTGAATCTTTTTGGAAAATAAATGCTCATTTTAAATTTGATGTCCACAACACCTTTCAAAAAAGTTGGGACAGGAGCATGTTGACTCTTCTGTTACAGAGCCATGCTAATGCATCCACAATGCAGTTGTCTTGATTAAATTAATGAGCTAGGTCTTACCTAAAATGACGTTGCCTGGATAGCAGCATATGTTGCTCCAAAACTGGTGCCTCTACCAATGCCACATCACAGATCCTGATTAAAATGACCCAGATGCACCCTGTTCTTTTTAGCCTGGAAGATGCAGTGTCCATGATTTCCACTACTGTTTTCAATGCAGTGTCTCCTGAGGCCTAAAAGATCATGACCATCTAGCATTAGTTTTTGGTCTTGTCCCATGCACACAAAAACGTCTCTGGGCTCTTGAAATCTTTTATTCATATTATGTACCATTAGTAATGATTAAATCCTCAAATTCTTTGCAATTTTACTTTGAAAACCTAATTGTTGCACTATTTTCTTTCACAGTGGTGAACCCCTCACCATCTCACAGAGAGACTCTGCCTCTCTGTGATGCTTTTTTTATACCCAGCCACTGACCTGTTGCACGTAATTAGTCCACCAGGTGATTTTTGCAAATTTTGTTGCCAATGTCCCAATTTTACATGCGTTGCTGGCATCAAATTCCAAATCAGCATAAATGTTCTAAAAAACAATGTCTCAGTTTCAACTTTTGATATGTTGTTCTTTTTCTGTTTTCAATTAAATATGGGCGTGCATGATTTGAAAATCATCACATTCTGTTTTTATTTACTTTTTTTTGGAAAAATGAAGTCTATTTTTATGCACCTGAAGGCACCTATGGTATTGGCACTATACATTCTGATAAGGAGAATTCTCCTGGCATCCACCAAACCCAGGTTTATCCATTAGATTGCCAGATGGTGCAGCGTGATTCATCACTCCTTAGAATAAGTTTCCATTGCTCCAGACCCCAGTGCTGGTGCATTTTATGCCACTACAGCCAGAACGTATTATTGCACATAATAATCTTAGTCTTGTGTGCAGCAACCTGGTGACAGAAATTAATTTCATGAACGTACACTTGAGCTGATGTTGCTTCCATATGCTGTTTTCAACTACATAGTGAGAGATGCAACATCAAGTGAGTGATTTTACAAGCTATGCATGTGAAGTTGCATGTTATACTGCTTTGTAGTTGAGCTGTTTTTGTCCCTAGATACTTCTATTTCACAGTATCATCATTAACAGTTATCCAGGACAGATCTAGGAGGAATTTCGCAGATTTACTTGTGGCAAAGGTAGCATTCTATGACAGTGCCACACTGAAAGTCACTGAGCTCTTCAGTACAACACATTCTACTACCAATGTTTGTCTAAGGAAATTGTATGGCTTTGCGTACCTGTTAGCAGTGGGTATTGCTGAAACACCTCAATGAATAAAGGTGTCCAATGTAAGAATCAAGAGTTAGTATGTCTAACAACACAAAATAAACATTTTTATTTGCAGTCCAAAATGACCAGTGAGCCTGTAAAGTTTATATTCGTAATGGTGAAAAAGAGGTCAAAATAACAGCCCTGGGAAGTGTTTTACTTTTCCACCGCCTGCATGTACCCTGATTTTAAAAATAAGTTCAAAATCTTCTTGTAAAACAATGTCATGTCTGTAAGCATCTGTAAATAACTTTTTGTGAGGTAGCTTTTAGCAACATTAAACACACTGGAAGTCTGGTTCCCATCAACAATATAGTGAACAAGTTTGATTCAGTATGTTTTTCTACAATGGTATATTTTATAGCAAACAACTGAATGGAGCAGAAAATGGCTCAGAACTGTGGTTCTTTCTTTGTGGTCCACACCTTTGGCAGCTTAGAAACGAGCAGACGATTCTGTCCTGCTGTGCTTAAAAAATGTTAAACGACAAAGTAGAAGTACTGAGGTATTGCTGCCTGTGCAGTAGTTATTCTTCCCAGTGGTGGTCCGCAGGAATCAGAGGCACCCTTGTGGTTGATGTTTGTCACTGACATCAACTTGATTGTCTGGTGGGGGTGCCATGTCCCATTAACCGCCACCTAAATGAGCAACACATTTCACAAAGGCCTTACTGCTTGCTGTGCCTGTCCAGTTCAGCCAGAGGTACCCGAGAGTGATTACTACTCTGTCAACCTGTTCTTTGCACCATATTCTGTCTGTGAAAGTACTTATGTTTGTTTGGGTACATTTTCAAGAGACCTATATGTGTTGACAGTCAGAAGAAAATATGGATAACCCATAATGTCTGGGCCAACAAAGAGCTCTTGCTTTTATAAAGTGTTTTACAGAAAGTGCATGTTTCAGTTATTAGAGCTTTGAGCAAAACCATTTCTTTTTGGGTACTGAGGTTAAGGTTAGGGTTGGGTTTAAGGTTAGGCCTAGAAAATTCTTATTAAATACAGGTAGTGAACTATATATGCTATAGCATATTTTACATAGGATCAATCACATGTTCTGACATGGCACCAAAACAAACAATTTGGTCTAAATCTTAACATGGCACTGCATGCAAAAAGCCCACTCCTGATCTTACATTCCACGATAGTGTGTTTGCTGTGTTGCTTTCCACAAAAATATTAGTATATTGAGGCTTAAATTAATGGGATTTCAATGAACAACCTTTCTTAAGGAAAATACCTCAGATGCAGGTCATGCTGCCCCCAAGCTTAGTCCATTTTTTCCCTTTATTATTTCGAAATTACATTTAATCTTTGGAGAAGAGATGAAATACAGACACCTGAGTTTGAAAGTACAGACTGGACATCTCCCTCTATATCTAACATATCCTTGTAATAAGTTATCTAAGAAAAGAACAGTCAGTGTCACTTGGTCAAAGAAACACCATATTTACAAAAGTATTGGGACGCCTGACAATTACACCACTGGGACTTTAATATGGAGTTGGTCATCCCTTTGCATCTACAGCAGCTTCCACACTTTTAACAATATTTTGGAGTGCTTCTGTGGGAATTTGCGGCCAATCATTCTGTAGAGCAGTTATGAGGTCCGGCACTGATGGTGGACGAGGAGGCCTGGCTCACAATCTCCGTTCCAGTTCATCCCATGGGTATTGAGGTCAAGGCTCTGTCCAGGCCAGTCAAGTTGCCAGTTAAGTACCAAACTTATTCAGCCATGTCTTTACGGAGCTCGCTTTGTGTACTGAGACACAGTCATGCTGGAATAGAAAAGGTTCTTCCCCAAACTGTGTACACAAAGTTGGAAGCATGGTGTTGTCCAAAATGTGTTGGTCTGCTGTAGCAACAAGATTGCCCTTCTTGTTGCTACAGCAGGTGGCCCAATACTTTGGTCCACCTTAAGCTTTCTGCTGTATCTATCCGTCTCCTGCAGAGGGCGCTAAAGTCTTACAAGTAGTAAAAAAAATGTACTCCTGGTGTTTTTCTCTGAGCAGAAACAAGCCGTGTTTTAATATTAATAATCAAAGCTGTGAAATACATGAACATAAACTCACTTTCATTAACCTCTTAGGGTATGCCACTGAATACCTTTGTGCACTGGAACAGCTACACGAGGTTGCAGGGAGAGCCTGAAATGGACGTTTCTTAATTTGGCAAGTTAAAATTCCCCATGCTGATCAAAATGGCAGCCTGTGCTTGTATATAAGCACAGTTGTAAAGCTGTCCAACATCTACTGATTAAAATTTCACCGTTTACTCTGCTTTAATTAGGTAGACTATAATTTAGCTGAGAGTTTTATGCCCTTAGGAATATATTTTATTGCTTTATGTCCCAAACGAGCACTTCAGCACCGTCATATTGCCGTGTCAAATTTCGTACGAGACAGACAGGGCCAGATTTATTAACTCTCCTGCCTCGCATTTAAAAACCACTCATGGTTTCCGTCATGTGTTCAGTGATTAGAAAAGAATACTCATTTTGCTCAGTTAAGCAGTTTCGCATGCATGGACCCTTAGAAATCTATAGTTGTTGTTTTGCTCAAGATTTTGTTAGTGTTGCATAACTATTCAAAGTTAGATAATGAATGACATTTATATTCAAATTAACATTTTTGCTTAGTCAGTTTTGAGTCTGCATTTCCAACCTTTTCCATCTAATTTAATGTCAAAGAACAACAAAAACAGCAATTTTTTTGTCATATTTGCTGTAATCATTTTCCGTTGGAATCAAATCATAACAAAATATCACCTCTTCTAACTAGAAACACTTAAAAAGTTTTAAATCCGCACTTAACGTAATTTCCAATAGAGAAATAATTTATGTCATGCCATTTACAACACACCTTTGCTTGTTATAATTGACTTCTGTGGGTTTGTTGTGTAGTGCACTGGTTCTCGAACTCTGTATGTCGTGTTTTTTTCTTCACTGTTCAGTTAGTTCGTTCAACCAGGTGTGATCGGCAGGAAATCTACTGCAGAAGCTGATTTTGAAGACAACTGATGCAGAACTGGCACAGAGACAGCGCAGGATGCACCCTCTCTTTATCTCAGTATGGGTCTGTAGGCGGTTTTGCAACAGAATTGTAACACAAACTCTTTCAGACTTAATCCCATAGCCAAAAGCACTAGCTGGTCATGTCTATTTATTAAAAGAATGTGCATGAAAGAACACTGATGTGTAAAACTCCAAATGTTACTGAGATTTATGGCAGAAGGCTCTGTGAAGTTCCCCTATTCTCCCTCTTGTGCAGAACTGACACCAGTACATATCTCAGTTTGTCATGCTTGACTTCTTTTCAGTTCCACTGTCTATGCATCAGCAGACCTATCACAGAAAACCTCTTTAGCGAGTCCAGAGTATGCTCAGAAACAAAACAACTTTTACATGAGAACTCAGGTCCATGAGGGGATTTTGTCTCGTATACAAATATAAAAATTACACCCAGTCAACCTCTGCTTTGTTTTTTTCTTACATATGGTAAACAAAAGCCGTACAACTTGGTGTCCATTTTGGACATCTCCTTGGTGAATAAATCTAGTCCAGATAAGGCTTTACACGTCCAATCACAAAACAAGGTTTCTTTATAAAGCATTAAGTGATTTTGGAAAACGGTAATGTACAATTAAATCATTTGCGATTTAAATTCACTTATTATTCACATGCATGGGCGCCAGGACCATTATGGCTAACTTTTCAATATCATTCGTTTCATCCACCCAACATTTCCCCGCCCGGACAACAATCAAGACACAGAGCCTTTAAAATGTTTCTGGCGCCCATGTTCGCATGTCATGTATGGAGAGAAAAAATAATTTGTAGAATTGATCCCTTTTAAGCAGGCATTTCAATCTGGTCTCCTTCTGGGACACATCACCGGAGAGATGAATGCTTTTGGTCATGAATGCCTCACTAATAAGCTAATGGTTTGCTTTAAAGGATTCTTTGGTGGAGTATGCATCCCCACTTCTTTAATTATGTATGGATCCAATGGTTTGTTTTTCGATGGCATGTTGTCATAATCAACGGGTAGAGTCAATACCCAGTACCCAAATCGATTAGATATGTGATGCTTGGTACAATTATTAGCCATTTGTCTCCAAATCCATATTTGTACAGTGGCCTGAATGTGACCTGAATCTGAATCTACAGTTCTCCAGATCTATGCGTGTTGCTGTAATATAAAGTCTTCCTTAGATGCTTTGTGTTAATAATTATCTTGAAGTCTATTGAAAATGTATGTCTAAAATGTTACCTTGGCTATTTCCTCAGAATGAATTAATCATGTCTGAGGCTCCCATAAATGCATCCACAAAACCAATGGGCTTGTCAAATAAATGCACAAAAGGTTCAATGCAAAAAATTAAATAAAAACATCTCAGGACTTTGTAGCCACAACGTGGAAGTTTTTCAAAGCGTAATCCACAGCTATTGATTCTAGTGAGTTTATGTTTCTGATCACAGCTGGTATCAATAATGCTTCTAAGAAGATGGCCCACTGTTTCTGGATAGCTTTACTTTTTAGCACATTTGTGCCCTAGATCAGAATGCATTGCCAGGAACCAAACCTCAGCACTCCTGCTCTTAGATTCTTTGTGAACACAGGAAGGGGCACAGCTAGCATTCATACAGCATGGCAAAGTAGCTGTGCTGAATCAGGAATATTTTTCCTTCCCTATTAGAATGATATTGTTCAGGTAGGAGAAGAACTAGACTCTACACTATTTCACTGCAGTATCTGTCTGTGTACATAGTAATTTTTCATCAGGTTGAGGTCTACTATATTACTGTGCGGCACATGATACCTATGGGACCATAGCTAGGGTTCATTAAGAGTCTTAGGTTTGTGCCACATGCACCTGTTTTGATCTGGTTACTAATACTTTTGGGACCCTCATATAAAAGGCATATATGAATTCGTGAAAAGGAAGGAGCCCTGCGTGAAGCCCAAAGGAGCCCTAGGATCCTACACCAGACATTGTGATGCAAGGCTGGAGATTTTGAGATGTTTAAAACTTATGAAAAAAACCCTTCCAAAAAAACCCACTAGGGAGCTAACATCATTTAAGATGTGTTCCATGCCAAGTGTGCTCCTGGAAGGAATCACTTTATGTATCGTGAAAAACGAGTGTTTTCTGTTGTGCAAATGCTCCAGGGAACCGAGCCAGAGAGCTTCATTCTCTCTGTGAAAATACCCTTGTAGGAGGAATACTGATCTAGGCCCAGTATCTGGGAAAACAGAGGTGTGCTCACTGTAACCACAGTGAAAAGAGAACCTTTGCCATTCTTTTTGTTTGTTTGTTTTTTGCTTCGTGTGTGTACAGCTCTCTTCTATATCATCAATTACCCTTTCAGTCTTCATACACCTATAAAAGACAAAAAAATATACCTGCTTACAACTCAAGCACAGCTATTTCTTTTCTGTCTAGAGTCAGTTGAGAACAGGCCAGAATCTGAGTCTAGATCAGTGCTGTGAGGCTGTGAGCTCATGAATAAAAGCCTGAGCATGTTCGTACATCTCTCAGTAGATTCCGAAAAACTCTGCCTCATATTTCTCACATTCTCCCACCCAGAGGCTTGATAATCCCCCTGTAGACTCAACCACAGAGAACTGACACACAAATTTAGCTGTGGAGTAATAGGGCTCTGGTGTTTCTGATTTTGGTATCATTGTATATTGGCAAAAGCATTTTGTGTTAATTCTGTGTCTCTCTCTCTCTCTTTCTCTTTCACTCTCTCTCTCTCTTTCTCTTTCTCACTCTATCTCTCTCTCTCGCTCTCTCTCTCTCTCTCCAACTCTCTCTCACTCTCTTTCCCTTGCTCCCTTTTCTATTTGTGGTGTCCCGTAATATTTCACAGTTTATATTATATAATATTTCACAGAGATCTAGTGTAATTTCAGGTATGCAAATGTGAACATCTCTAAGCTCCGTATTCTGTCAATGGCTCATGAATACAAAAGTAAAGTAACTGTGAAACAAGTGAGGAGAGAAAAACCCTTGCTATTCACCTATAACCCTGATGTAGAAAGCCGTCATTTTTCTCTAGCAAGGGTTTTTCTCTACTCACTTGTTTCACAGTTACTTTATGTTGATTTTTCAAGGTTCAATATTTCATTGTCAACTTCCAGCATGCCTGTAAATGTTGGTACATGGAACATGGCGCTCCGCGTGGCAGACGTGTTTGCTTGCTCCACTCTCAAATGCCGGCTTTCTTTTGTTTTTTGTGTGTTCTCTGTTCTTTTTGCACTGGACAAGTGTTAACTTACACAAGGCAGGCACTACTGGACATTGGTAACTCACACAATCATCTGTATTTTACTGCATTTATACCACCGGAACTTCAAGTCATTGTTCACCCCAGTAGCCACCGCCACCGGCACTCCCAGGAAGGCATACATACATTTGCATACATTTACGGCATTTAGCAGACGCTTTTATCCAAAGCGACTTCCATTCTATTCCCTAACTACAGGGGACAGTCTCCCTGGAGCAACTGGGGGTTAAGGGTCTTGCTCAGGAACCCAATAGTGGTTTGCTGAAGGTAGGATTCAAACCCATGACTTCTCGATCCAGAGGCAAGTATCCTACCCACTAGGCCACCTACCCACTAGGCCACCACCCCACATTCATGCTACCCTGTGGAAAAATGCTCCCTTGAAGTTTATACAGCTGTCAGTATTACAAAGTAGCACAGATTTATGAGTCTAAATCCCAAGACTGTGGAACTGCACGTGCGCAGAAGGGCACAGTAGCACATCATGATGGGACCAGGTTAAAGTCACATTGTGCAATTAAATGGCATTAATTGCAGGAGGGAGGGAGACGGGTGGCCTTAGATACCTCTCTATTGAGGTAGTGCGAGTGTAGAGCTTCAGTTCCAAACATGTTTCGTGGCATGAATGGGACAAAGCCACGATCTCAGCAGTCTGCCAATCTATTTGTGGGTTGAGCTGCTTCAACCATGGCAGCCCCAATTCCAACTAGGGGTTAGCTCGTTGTAACACTAAGAACTGAAATTTTTTGCAGTGAATCTTAATAATGGACATAGTCACTGGTAAGGTCATTTTCACAACTGGCTCCCCAGTAACTAAGTGCCCATCTAAGGCGCTCACTGTGATCAGGGCTGGCATATCCACGACAGGAAGGAACACTGACAACACAAGATTTGTTAGGGTGGGGGCCGCGGTAATTGTCGTTTTGACGTATGTAAAATTTTTGTGGAAAATATCCTGTCTCAGAAGTCGACAGCTTTACTGCTTCCGTTGTTTTGGCTAAACGCATCGGTATAAAGGAATAACTGTCTATGTACCATTGTTTAAATACCTCATCATACATGAAAATCAATCTACACCCCATCGTGATTTTAGGTGTAACACCCATTTTGGTAAAATGGTCGAAAAGTATATAATTGTCAAATCCCGCAGCATTGTGTGCCAACCACGTATAACCTGTATATTTGGCACATCTAAAGTTGAAAAGTCTGTCTACACAATCACCCCTTTCTGCTGTAAACTCCTCCCCATCAAAGGTTATGGCACAACCAAAGTTTGCACTGTGTTTACCCTCTTCAAACTGTGTCTCAAAGTCAAAGAAAATATACTGTTGTCTATTTTTTTTCATTTTTTTAGACTGAATGTAGCAGTCGTATTTGGCGTCGGGTGACAGTTCTTCACCACAGTGCACACACCCACCAACTGAACATTTGTGGGGTTTTGGATTTCTTACACTGACATAACATCTGTTACAGTCCTTACAATATTTTGTAACATCACACTGTGCAGCCACCCCATCCTTTTGAGCCGTGGTAACAGATAGCTTGTGTTTTTCAAAACAAAACTCTGATTTACAATGTCTTCCAAAATATCTAGTTTTCCCTGGTCTATTACACACATCACACCTATATTTACAGGTGTGATCTCTGTGACTGGTATACCCCTCGTAGCAAATCTGACAAACTTACAGCACACCTAAGAAAGCTTTGAGATTCACTATACCATAGTAATGACTGTTGTGAATGTATAAATATACTGTTCTAGTTTGTGGGGGTTTTCTAGTCCGATATTTCTGCAACATACCAGCGTCTGATCCATGGAAGACTACAATTTTAACATCTAGATAAGATAAGATAAGATTTTATTTTGATTTTTATTTTTTATTTAATACTATTTTTGACATAGTACTTTGGCCTATTTTTATTTTTTATTTTATTCTATTCTATTGTTTTCTCAATTCTGAACTTTGTACTGTCCACTTTCTGCCGTTACTAATTGAACTAATGATCTTATCTAACAAACACTCTTTGAAACATCCTTAAATCCTATCTCATGTTCTACGCCAAAACCGGCTTTGGTCTGTATGCCAGCTGTGTGCTTCTCTAACATGCTAAAACCATTCTATGGGTTAAGGTAATGTGCTAGACAGATTGCGAAACCGTTTGTTGGAAACATTAACAGGGCAGAATAAATTCATTTTGTTCTTCCTGATGACTTGATAATGTGCCATGTTAGACAATTTTCTACACCCACCCCCATTCCGACTCCGTGTTATAGAAACTGTAAGCTCTAGAGTGTCATCGGTCATGATCAGCTGATTGCTCTGCAAGACTTTTTCAATCGCGCTAATGAACTGTTCCGAAGAGTAATTGTTTGAGGCGGTCAGTATAGCATTTACATCAGAAAAGAGACTAGGCCCTCTTAAAGAGATACTAAAAACACCATTATCACCCGTTAATGTTCTAGAGAAGTCAGCTATGTCACTCAGAATGTGTAACGGATGAGAATGCAGTCGGTTGTAGACGCCCACGTGTAGCGTGAGGGAGGGGCCCAATCGCGGATACAAACGAGAGAGCTGGTTGATATAAGAACGCTCCAGAGGAGTAAGAGTTCCCACCAAAGGAACCCGCGTTCTTACACGTACACAGAAGGAG
>JBBJLS010014092.1:0-15613 GCA_037577275.1 Bryconaethiops microstoma
TCTTTAATGTTTGACACTGGCTGGAATTACAGTTTATAAAAAAAACATTAAAATATCCTTCCTCCTTTACAACCTTAGATAAACAAACCATTTCGCCACAGGAAACATTTCCCCTGACATACACACGGCCTCTCAAGCTGCACAAATAAACAGTATTTCAGAGATACAGAAATTCTTAATTATCACTAATGTCTCACATTAACATTTCTTTAAAAAGTTTCCATATTTTGTTTAACTTACCTCTTGGGTGCACCAGCCACACTTCTCTCCAGCCTGAATACACTCCCCACAGGACTGAGCCGAAGCCTTCGTGCAATCATTACCATCTATTGAGACGCAAACACACACAAACAATTACAGTCAATACTCAACAAATAACTTCTGCTTATGAAAAGATCGGGTAAACTTTTCTCGTGTTTTCAACTTGGGGTTCTTTTTCTACATTAGGTGATTAGGGGCTATCATCTAATTGATTAATAAGAGGTTAATAAGAGGTTTCCTCACTGACCTGACTGTATGTTTCTGCATTATACTGCATTTCTGCATTATACTGCCACTGCTTGAAAAGTACTATCAATGTTATCAAAGGAAAAAAACAACCCTTTTCACTTGAGTTCCACTTTGTTTCTGTGCCACAATGCATTTGGTATAAAAACAAGCACTGTCCAAGCTAGCCTAATGCAAACGCATGCCAAATTCTTTATTACTGATATATTAAAACACACTCATTCACGTCTCGCATGCACGCCTCCTGCACACCAATTCAGTCCGAACTGTGGCTCGGGATTACATTTTGTGCAACTCCAGTATGTGCTACACACCAATCAGACAGCATTAAAACCACCTGCCTAATATTGTGTAGGTGACCAATCAAGGCATGGACTCCAGAAGACCTGTAAAGGTGTTTCTGTGGTATTTGGCACCAAGACATTAGCGACAATACGGTTCTATAAGTAACTCGGTATTTAAAGGAATAATTCAGTACAGTGTGTGTAAATGCGTGTGTGTGAATGGTCTTACCTAGCTGAGCTGTACACAGGTAGAAGAGCCCCAGCAGAGCTGCTATCAACACCACCTTCGCCTCCATCTGGGGAAAAACAAAAAAAACCAAAACCCCACAAACATTAAAGTGCAAAAATGACAGTATGAGGTAGGTCAGCTGTTAAGGAGTGTGACAGTAGTGGGGAAAAAAGGAGTTGTTGAGTAGAGAGTTTCTAGATTTCACACTTCTGAGCCTTCATCCCTAGGGCAGAAGTGTGAACAGTCCGTATTGGGCTGTGGGGGGTCTTTGAGGATGGAGGCAGCTCTCCTCTGGACTCTGTGGTGGTAGATGCTCTGCAGTGGAGTCCCGATAATCTTCTCCACAGTTGTTATCACTCTCTGCAGGCGTTTGCGGTCCATAGCAGTAGTGCTGCCATATCACAAGCTGGGCATTGGGCTGACAGTGGCGTTTCAGTTTATCACACCAGAGACACACATGATTAAGTGTTGGATACTCGTCTCCCTCAAGTTCCCGCTGTGCTTCATAGAACAGCTTCAGAAAGTCTACCAAAAAGCCCAGTGTGTCCGGTGGTATTTTTTCAATGTGCACACTCTCCCCTTGTGCTTCCAGCTTTTCATGGAGCACATGATAAATGACCTGCACGGAAGTCAGTGTGAGGTACACCGTACTGAACCGAGTGTCTCCCATTTGCAGCAACATAGTTGACAGTTGCGCAGCCAACCTCGACTGTTTATCCTACTTACTAATGACTTAGCAGCAGAAATGGTATCTCCTATGTCCGGAGCACCGTTGGTTTTGGATGTCGAGTCCATGGCGCAGTACTGTATTAATGACATGGGCAATGCAGTCCAATCTCTGGTAGAGCAGAGCTAAACTGATATTTTATTTTGGTTTTATTCACCAGTTCCATATCCTTACTAATGAAATGGCATGTGACTGTCAAATAACTAATTTTCCGATAACCCTCTGTCCACATGTCTGTGGTCACTGCGACTGTGCCCTCCTTCGAGTCTTAAGTTTCTGTACTACAGCTTCCCTCTTCTGCTATGTCGGTGCACATCTTCGACGTTACCAACGACGTCTGTGATTATTAATTAATAATAAATTCTAAATCTTTGCTGTGTGCATCTGCGGTCTAGCATCATACTTCATCTTGTTGTACTGACACAATGATAATAAAGCATCCATCTATCTATCAATCTTCATTACTTTTTTCATTCTGACTCTGAGAATGCCAACGCGACGTGACGCGATAACGTCATTTATATGCAAATTAGTGTGCGAGTGTGTGTGTGTGTTGTCATCTAGCAACATCTAGCGACTTCATGGGTAAACTTCAGCTACTTTCTGTAGGAGATAGTTGGCAACACTAACTACACTTTTGGAGAAATGTACATTTTCATGTATTCTTTTATTTTAATCATATATTCTTTCATTTATTCATTACTTGATTTCTTAAGTAGCTTATTGAGTTCTGTGTAGTTTTCCGCAAGGCTACTCTGTCTCTAGAGACAGAGAATTAGACATAACAAGGGGGAACTTACTGTAGCTACAATGTGCTTCTGGAAGGCCATACTTGGGGCCTAATGTCCGGGGGACAGCAAAATATTTGCACCTGGAACAGAAGCTGATAGGAGCTTCCTGATTTCCAATTGGACGGGCCTTGGGGAGTTGGCTTTACAGAATCACATGGTAATGAATTCCTATAAGAATGGATCTGGACTAGGCTGGAAGGGATTGGCCCTGATGCCTTGGGAAAGATTCGGGTCTCCTCTTGCAAGAGAAAATAAAACTCGTTCTGATTATTTTGAGCAAAAGCATAGTTTCTTTGTCCTTTTTTGGGTTGCTTCTCTCATCCGTGTCAGCTTTGCTGCGACCACACCTTCAGTAACGGCTTCACCCCAGGCTCCAGGGGCCGGTTTCTGAATTACGAGGCAGAAAGAGAGAGAGCCGCTGTGTTTGTGGAGAAACTGTCGCCTCTCTAATTCTCCACCTCCCCACCCAGGACCTGCATTCACTCCAACAAACAACAACTCGAGGCGCTACAAAGTATCACAGGATCAAAACGAGCGGAAACTCACCGTTTACAATGTAACAAGTATCTTATCGTCATTTGTTGTCAAATACTCACCTTAACTGACAAAAAACGACCTCGACCACGTTCTCAAAGCAACATTTGCTGCCAGAAAGCCTCTGTTAGACAAGTTCGAGGCTCCTGCTGTCCTCCTCTGCTGCTCCTCGGTGGAAAACTGTTGCGCCAGGCTGCGTTTTCAGCAGAATCGCACTAAACACACACACAGGGCTGGAGTTCCCTTTCTGCTACAGAAGTGTAAACATAACAAGGACGAAGGACAGGACAGAGACAAAGGGCAGAGAGTCCAGCTCGCCCTGGGCTGTGGAGGAGAGGGAGAGGGGCTCTGAGGGCCGGCCGAGCGGACGTGATGCTCACTCCCCGCCCTTTTCATATACGCCCCGCCCACTGGACTCATTCTGGAATCGGGAGTCGACTCCAAAGCTTTGGGTTCGGAATGAGATACACGATATGGACAAAAGTATTGGGGCAAACCTATTTCCATGTTTTGGGCTAGGCCCCTTACTTCCAGTGAAGGACAATCTTAATGCTCCAGCAGACCAAGACATTCTGGACAACGCCATGCTTCCAACTTTGTGGACACAGTTTCGGGAAGAACCTTTTCTATTCCAGCATGACTGTGTCTCAGTGTATAAAACAAGCTCCATAAAGACGTGCTGGAGGAGTTCAGTGTGGAAGAACTTGACTGGTCCTTACAGAGCCCTGGCCTCAACCCCATCCAGCACCTTTGGGATGAACTGGGACGGAGATTGTGATCTAGACCTTCTCGTCCATCAGTGTCTGTCCTCATAAATGCTACACAAATTCCCACAGAGTGGACGTTTTTATAGCTGCAAAGGGGGACCAACTCCATATTGAAGTCTATGGATTTGAATGCAGTGTCATTAAAGTCCCTGTTGGTGTAATGGTCAGACGTACTTTTGTCTGTATAGTGTTTGAAAAATGCGCACTTCCACAACACAGACCACCCTAACTATGCTGTATTTGGCTTCAGACCGTGGAAAGCTAAATAAACAACCTGTAACAAAAAGTAGCTCTCAATCAATGCCAATGCTGAAATATCTAACCACCAGAGGACAGAAAAAAACAAGTCGTTTTAGCATTTCAGCGTTTTCCTTGACATAGTCACTCATATGACTAATCAGAACACTGGATAATGAACTTCATGTGTGTTATCAGGTCTCTTCTCCAACCTGTAGCTTTAGGAAGAGCTGTGAAAATGAGTGCGTGGAATCGACACTATTGAATTGGAATCGGTTCGAAGATCCATCCGCCCACACGGGAAATTCTCACCGCAGTCAGTAATCTGCCTCAGTAACTGGGCTTTAAAAGTGTGAATCATTTCCAGGTAGAGTGCACCATGTCATAAAGTGCATTACATGTTTTATCCTAGTTATCCATCAGTTCCTGTCCTGGTGTCCCGCCTGGTCTTTCATACTCCAGCCGGATTGGTGGGAGGAATTAAGTTTTCAAACAGGGAAACTGTTCAAGACCTTAAGGTTCTGCTCGTTCTGATAGAAACATCCTCATCTGGGATTATGTCCAGGTTTAGTGAACCATATTATTCAACCGACAACCAAGGGCTCAGTACTAGACTTAGAGTCACAGCCTAGTTTTGTGACCAAACCAGGGACACCATGGCTCAGTTTCCAAGACAGGGATTAAGCCTAGGCTTGGACTACCTTTTCCCACTCAATGGAAAATCTCTACTCACAGCGCTTTTTAATCCAGGACTAGGTTTAAACCCTGTCTGGGAAACTGACCCTATATAGACTAAGTATTGGGACACACCTGTTTTTCAGGGTTTGGGCTCTTACTTCCAGTGAAGGAGAATCTTAATGCTTCAGCAGACCAAGACATTCTGGACAACGTCATGCTTCCAACTTTGTGGACCCAGTTTGGGGAAGAACCTTTTCTGTTCCAGCATGACTGTGTCTCAGTGCACAAAGCAGCTCCATAAAGACGTGCTGGAGGAGTTCAGTGTGGAAGAACTTGACTGACATGCCGAGCCCTGACCTCAACCCCATCCAGCACCTTTGGGATGAACTGGAACCTTCAGGCCTTCTCGTCCAACATCAGTGTCTGACCTCATAAATGCTAAAGAATGAATGGACACAAATTCCCACAGAAACTATAACTATAACAGGAAGCTGTTATAGCGTCAAAGGGGGAACAACCCCATATTAAAGTCTATGGATTTGAATGCAGTGTCATTAAAGTCCTTGGTGTAAAGGTCAGGCGTCTCAATACTTTTGTCCACCAGCCTGTTAGACCCACATTAAGAAATTTCAGTGATGATTCATCAAGGAAATGATGATTCGTCCAGGAAACGGACTCACAGAGCTGATGACGTCCCTGAATACCTGTTGGGCCTAAATACCTCTCTCTGCAGCTCTTATATGGAATATGATGTATGGAATATGACATGCAGGTTTAGGCTCGTGTTTTTCTCTACATCTGGTGCTGTGAAGCATGGCCGTGCACCCTCAGCTGCCAGAGCAGTGCGGCTCTAATTCCATCTTCCCCGTCACTGCACATTCAGAGAGACTCGCCCTACTTTTACACACACGTTCCCTCACAAAAATAAAGCCTGTGAAAAGCAGGTCCACACAATGGCTTGCATTCAGTTTTGTTTCAGATTAATCAGGTAGTGATGCACATTCACAGTTACTAGCTCTCTCTTGCACAATCATAAACTGTCTGTGTACTGTTTTCAATCAAAATGTAAAGTTTTTTTTTTTTTTTTACTGTGGACACTTAAATAGACTCCTCATGTGTTTTTAATGGCTACAGTGGGACATAGTTTGGTGACAGCACGCGTAAGTACAATTCGGACCTGATCTGGATTATGAGCTTGCTTTACACTCGAGCTGTCTTTGCTGCTCTCCAAAGCTTTTGAAAAGCCAAAATCTACTTTAGCAAGAGATTAGGAACCGAAGGGATCTGTGCTGAGGAGAGGAAGGGAGAGAGGGGCTCAAGTCTGAGAAAATTTAAAGCGCTACTATTGACTAAATTAGGCCTCTCACTAATTTTCAGTTTGACATCACAATGATGGACTCCTAGACTGTCTTTGTAGCTCCTTTGCATACAGCTTTAAAAAAAAAAGTATTTCATAACAGTTTATGAATAAACAAAACAATCTCCTATTGGCTTTTTGTTTAGTATTTCCCGATTTCTGAATCGCTATAAGTAAGTTTTCAAAAAACCCTCCTAACTGGGAATGTCTTGATATTTGCTTACATTATTCTGTATACGTATCCTTATATATGCTAATGCTTAGGTGCGTTTATGTACCAATTACAAACCATAATTTATTTTTACATTTCCATCAATATCTTGTTACATCTTTGAATTAAAGGGTGGGTTTTTTTAGGGTCAATTTTTTTTTTGATTGGCTGTACTGTATTGGGCCTTTATGAAAAAGCAGTTTGTGCAGTGACACTCCTTAGAATGAATGTTGAAAAGGCAATTATACACATTTGGACGAAAATATTGGGACGCTTGACCATTACACCAACAGGGACTTTAATGACATTGAATTCATACACATAGACTTTAATATGGAGTCGGTCCCCCTTTGCAGCTATAACAGCTTCCATTCTTCTTGGAAGGCTTTCCACAGGATTTTGGAGTTTCTGGGAGTTTGTGTCCATTCATTCTGTAGCATTTATGAGGTCAGACACTGATGTTGGACGAGAAGGTCTGGTTCATAATCTCCGTTCCAGTTCATCCTAAAGATGCTGGATGGAGTTTGTCCATATAGTGTATGTAAATGTGTTACACATTGTGACATCACAAAATAGGCTGTTTGAGAGCCAATTTACATCTGTGGACCTAATAGGGGGTGAATGGAACATGTTGAAACTTTACATATTTACCTACTAATGTTTACATACTACATCAAACTCAAGATATTGGATATATATGATATAAACTCTTTAATGTCTTGAAGCCTCTAGACCTGTTTAGACATCATTGTACATTTTCCCACCTTCCTACCATGCGAGGTTTATTGATGTTCAGAGATTTGCAAAGATGCTGATTACGGTCAAATGCCATATTCATAATGAAGAGCTATCACAGAACGCATGAATGTGTTGCTTTCGAAAACAAACATATGAACGAAATGAGTGTATAACCAGCTATGATTCCACCAAGCATAAGAATCACTGAATCTGCAAAAGAATGAGATCTGATTCCGTTCCTCATTTTCACAAGAGCTTCTAGAAAAGCTCTGTGAGAAAGAGAGCCAGCCCAAAAAAATGCAAGTTTTCCGTTGCAAATGAGGCGAGTGTTTGCTGGTCTGTGAAAGGAATCACATTCCTCATTTCAGTCCGTCCCTGGATGTCCTGAATTTTAGCAGCGAGCGTGGGTTCACGCCAGATACGCCTCGTGTCCTGATTTACAGTATGTACATGAGCAGTGCAGAGACTCATCGCACTAAACTTTGGTCACGAAGAGTGATTCAGAATCAAATGATGAGTCATGATTCTGAATATCAGTCTTTTAGACGCCTAAAGCGAATATGACTCAGCGCTTTTTTTTTTTAACCTTTAGATGTTGGAGTTATTGGCGGATATATTATTTCACTAGTAGCTCATTATAACCAGCAGAAAAATTCTGGCTGAAGTGCTTTTGGTCCATCCAGCTCTCAACCAAAACCCCATATGTTGTTTTTCCTGAAAGAAAAACCTTTACAATCTTTACAAGTCAGAAGTGCATGCATGAAGCTGGTGATTCAAAATGTGAACAATTTGTTGCATGCAATTAAATATGTAATCATGTAATAATATTTGAATGGTACAGCACAAGGAAAAAATAATTACTACTTCCTGGGACTGAACCAAAAAAGTCAATGTACTCAGTATATGGACACACAGTATGTAACGGTTGTTTTAATTAAAGGAATTGTTCATTTAAAACTCAAATTCAGACAGTTTTCCACTTACTGATCAGGAAAAACATGTTTGTTGTCTAAATGTTGATTTTTCAGTTTTTCACTGGAGTTGAGAGGCCATGATTACTAACAAACACTAGAAACCAATAGTCACCCAAATTGTCTCCATAAAAATGCATCACTGAAAGCTCTCTCAACCCACTTAAACTGCATCCAGCTCTTCATTAAGGTGGAGCACGCTTGTTTAGGACTCAGCATGACTTTCTGTGAGCTATAAAAATGAGCAAAACGTCATTAGACGGCAAATTTGTACACCATTGCTGATATTCACAAAGTAATTGTAAAGAGGACTGATATTTGTTTAAATTCCTGTATTTCAGAATTAGAATCAGAACACTTGATTGATCCTGGAGGAAATTGCTTATGTTACGATTATACAGTCACACAGAGACAAGAACAATATAAAATATAAAGTCTAAATAAATCTAAATAAAAATCTGTAGGAAAAAAACTCAATATGAAATACACTATGCAGCATACACAACTGCTGGGTATAAAAACTGCTGGGTATAAATACTATAGATAAGTAACATAACTGCTGGGTATAAATACTATAGATAAGTATTTATGATGGTCATTGTCCTGAAATTTGATTCTAAACTGGCTGTCCACAGCTATCGGCTACATGGTGAGGTCCATCATTTTGTAGCTCACAGTAAGTCATAATGCGACCTAAACCACACTGACAAGTCTGGACCACCTTGTGAAGAGCCGGATACGATTTGAGAGGGTTGAGAGAAGTTTTCAGGATGTATTAACAGAAAAGATTTGGGTGACTATTGACCTCCAGTGTTTGTTAGTGGTTGCCTCAAACTAAAGCAATATTGCATGGCTGATGGTTTATGAGCTACATCTTGGGAAAGTGGACAATTGTGTAAATCAGATTTTTCACCAAAACAATTCCTCTGCATATACAACTTAGAGGGGTTATATAGCTGTCTGTCTGCTTGAGTGTCAGTTAATTTGCTAAAAATAATAATAAATGGCATCGATGTGATGTGATGTGTTTGTTTGGAGATCGACTGCTGTGGTAGTGTGTTCTAAAGAGCTTTCTCTCTGATGCGGTTTCTTGTCCCTCATTCCTCTGAGGCTCTCGTGGTGGAATCATTCAGAGGCAATCAAACCATCCAAATGTTTGTAGTGCCTCTGAGATGAGGCTGAATTCGAGGCGCGGAAGCTGGAGAAATTGCCATCGGCGGTTTATGAGACGGGTGTCACTCTCAAGGCATGCTGATCAGTTCTGGAGGGTGAGGGGAGAGAGACCTGGTGTTTCTCTGGTGGCCTGACACCCGTCTCCCTCCTGAAATTTCAGCACAGTCATGTTCCCTTCCTTATCTCTGAAGGGTTTTTTCAAAGGAATAGCTGCTCCTATTCTTAATGGTTTATAGTTATTTTTTATATTTCATGAACGAAGTATGTGTTAAAGACGGTACAGGTTTGTGTTTAAACACATAATCCTGTTTCATAGGATGATGGTGAGAATGAGACGACCTAAGTCGGCTGTACCAACGTCCCACAGTAGTAATACGGCACATTTAAACTTTACGTTTAAAATTAAAATGTACATTTCATTATCTTATCATATCGTATGTTATCTGATCATTAATAACTACCCTGACATGGCATCTTGCTGCTCACAGCTGTTTCTACCTTTTATTATTGATTTTGTCCTGTAAATGAAAGGTTAAGGTTAATTGAAGGTCTTAAATGATGCACCAGCTCACATCCTTTAAATTCTCTAAAACGAATAGTGCAATTTTCAGTCCAATTTTAAGGGTTGTACAAAACAGTATGTGACAGATAAGAAACGCAGGATAAGCCAGAGGTTTCCAACATTAGTATTTTTATGACTTTACTGTGTTAGGATCGGTAAGTGACTCAGACTAGGGTGTGTTTTCGACTAACACAAAAATCCAGGTTACATCACAGTTAAAGGAACAGATCTGTGTCGTAACTCGAGGACCCCCTGTATTGTGTTTTCTTTACTCTAAAACTCCCAATTCAGTACGAGAGACTTGCTGATTAGTTACTAACTTGAATCTAGTGGACACAAAAATGCAGATAGAATGGAGTCCCTTTGAATTGGTATTGATAACCCCTGTGTTGGCGCATCAATGCTTGTATTTGGGCGTCTGGTGTACTGATATTGAGGGGAGGAGGGCTTCACTGTAAAAACACGTAAAAAAAATACTGTAAAAAACATTACCTAAAAGAAATAGAGGTGTATGTGCAATCGATTACTGTAATTTACTTTAAATTTAAATACCACCCCAAAATGTACTTTACTATGGTATTATGAGTGAAAACCAGTTTTCACAACTTTTTTGCAGCTTATCCCCCCCCCCCACACCATTCTTTGGAATAGTTTATCCCTGTCTAACCCTCTTGGGGGATTTCTGAAATTGCAGACCACATAGTTTTGGTGTTACAAAGTAAGAAAAGCACGCTTTTGAAAGAAACTGTGTATTTTGGCCATAACTTTATTTTAACCTTGCTGAATTTTTATTTTTGCACCTTTTCACCAATAAAGGGTAACTATATGGACTAAGGAGTAAATGATGCATTTTGAAATCTGAATATTGTTCACATTAGTGCATCAACCTCCTTTACTTAGAAAGCAAAAATAAATGTAAAAAATAATTTCCAATAAATAAAACAAATTCTCAAACACAGTGGATTTGAAATGAAGGTAGAACATGTGTGGAGAACTAAGGCTTAAACAGGCACGCAGGATGTGATATGCAGAGCACTGCTGCGTATTCGTAACATGAACCTGCTGACAGGTAAAAGGTGTTTCATTTATACATTAATTTCTTGAGAACTGCATTACTATCAGTTGTGCAGATTTTCAGGAAGGAGTGTTTTGTTGACTTGCTGTCTGTGAAAAAATTAGCCTCCTGATCACCGTTTGGTTCAAACGTACTTCAAAAGCAGTCTCAGATGAATCCGCCAACATTGTATTAAAGTGTGTGTGTGTGTGTGTGTGTGTGTGTGTGTGTGTGTGTGTGTGTGTGTGTGTCTGGTGTGGTGACCTTGTTATCGCAGCACTTCACCCACCCTGCCTCCCAAGGCCACTTTTATGGTGCTAGACATTTTCACGTCTACCAGTGAAATCATCTGAAAAGGCTTTGTTTCAAAGGAAGAACCACCATCAGCATACTGCATACTGTCAAACAGACAAACAGACATCACATATGATCAAGAAGCACTTCTAATGCACAAGGACCCTGTCGGTTTTATTGGGTAAGAGAAGCGTTCAGTATTGCCTGTTACGGTGCAGTGACAATAATAGTTATTGTATCACAAATAAATAGAACAATTAGAGTATAAAACAATGTACTTTTTTCTCTCTAAGTTACCCGTGTCCAATTTCACCCACTAGCTAAGACTCCCATATGATGTCATATGATACTGTGCTAATCGTAACGTAGTGCCATTGGACAGCTTAACACACTTGGAGGAGAACACTAACCGCCAGCACTGCATCATGCTGTGTACTGGGGAGACATACTCACCAAGAGAGAGCAAAGACACCTGTGGTTTGTTGGACAGAGATGATTATGGCATGACAGAGAATCGATCTTACAACCTCCTGATGATGGCAACAAGACAGTTGCAGTATACATATAGGTAGATAGATAGACAGACAGACAGACAGACAGACAGACAGACAGACAGATAGATAGATAGATTAGATGGATGGATGGATGGATGAATGGATGGATGGATGGATGGATGGATGGATGGATGGATGGATGGATGGATGGATAGATAGATAGATAGACAGACAGATAGATTATATGGATGGATGGATGGATGGATGGATGGATGGATGGATGGATGGATAGATAGATGGATTAGATAGATAGATAGACAGACAGACAGACAGACAGATAGATCAAATAAAAACTAGATGAATTTCTGTGAGAAAATGCGATGTGTGATTGCCAGTGTTTAGAGACACACAAACATTGGTTTTATGGGCAAAAAAAAGTTTTAATAAAAAAAATTCTTCTAGCATCACGGATATGCATCTTCTGATTCAGAGGCTCGTGCTTTAGCGTTACGCCACTGGAGGGTGGCAGGAATTTGGTGGTTCTTACCAAGCCATTCATGGATAAGGATGCCTGAAGGTGTGTGTGACTGGGTTCAGAGGCTGATTATTTTTAATTAAACCACAACAGTGACACACGTCTTTTTTTTATATAACTGACCTGAGCTTGAGTGTCTAGAAGCCCGTTTATGAGTCTGCTGTGTGATTTGCTCCATGTATTTTCTCTGTGTTCCAGCCCCAATACCCGCGTCGTCACAGACTCTGTCTCCAACACACATTTTAAAGGCAACACAACTGTCTTCTATCTCTCCCCATATATTCCAGAGGGGACTCGACCACAAACAATTTTTTTTAACGATCAATACATGCACTGAAGGACATATTAACAGACGTTTTTATGGTGGAACCTTGCCCGTTTTTCAAACAGTGTAGGAGAAGAAGAGGTGCCAAAATCCAGCCATAAAAAGAATAATAATACAAATAAAACTTACGAAGCTATTCTCATGCTTTGCTGAAATGGTGAGAGTGATGTTAAAATTCTACTTGTTTACATTGAGCATGTAAGATATAATAGAAAATGCTTTTGCAGGAACAAATTAAATATAAGTTTCATTTTGGCTGCATTAAACTGTACTCTCGATGTTTATATCATGTTTTTCTCATAAACCTAATTGACTCTGGTCAATGAGATCATGCCAGATTCGAAAGTATTTTAAAGCAATAAAATTACTGAGTAAGAGTGAAATGAGGGGAAAAAAGCAAAATTGTGGAAATGCAGAGTGCCTGACCTGAGCCCAAAACCAATGAGATGTCCAAACTGGGTCCTTTCTGAAAGCAGTAGCAAAGTAGTAGTGGTGTCATTTTCCTCTTACCTCGAGCGTAATCAGGCTAAGACATACTGGAAGTCTTGCTTCTTTTGCAAGAGAGCTATGAGTTATAAAAGTAATGAAAGCTTATAGCCCACTGACTCGCATTATGCAGATCGACCACCTAAATCATCAAACATGATTCTCAAACCGCACTGAGGTATTATATGATCTCAAATAGGCTTGCTTATGTGGTTTCTGATACAAAAAGTAATTGTATAGCTAAAAAAGAGACATGGCAACCATTAAAAAGCCTTAATTTTATTCATACTTTTCATAAACAGTGGTTTTAATAAACAGACGGTTGTTTCTATAAGCAATGAGTTTCCTACTGATATTTGCTTCTTAACGGGAGCTTAATAGTCGCCATTAGACGCCACTGGTTTATTTCAGGATACCTTCAGATTCTCTTAGAAAACCATCAAGTGCATCAAGAATCAGTCACAAGATATTAAATCATTAAGATCCTCTACAAACAACAGACACCTTTAATGGTATCTGATTTTTCTTTTTTCAGCATGGACCTAATGTGGTCTTAGGCAAGTGTGTAATGATGTAGGCTTGCGCTTTAAAAGATGCTCATTAGTGTTCGTGAGCTTCTACCACTCGGTTGCTCTGTGAGCCTCGTAAGCTCCAAGGACACCATGCACTGACTAAACTCGATGTTTAAAACCATGATTTAGGTGAAGGTTATCCATGAGAACGGTGCTTGTGTCTCCTCTAATGAAAAGCAAGCGTCTCCTGTCCCTGCTGCAACCTGCTGTCAGATACGGTCTTGAAGAAGTGTCTGACTCTGGCGTCGGTCTGACCTCATACCTCTGGTCTGGGCTGAGCGCGGCGGCAGCGGTGCCAAATTTGTATTGTCTGTGTCTGTGAAAAATCCATCCTGCTGCTCTGTCTCGGAACAGCTCTAAATGGCAGAGCTCTGAGAGTGATTTAACATCGGTACAGTTATTACCGTCCCTCAAACATGACATGATGGTTCTTGGTGCTGTTTCCCAGCATTTGTTTTGCTTCTCTATAGGTTTTACTTTTCGTGCATTTGTGGCTAAAAGCATTCAGCTTGTTGTTCATAAGAAGTTATGATTGAGTGGCGTTTCTGACTGAAAGTGGGAAGACGTCTGCAGATCTGTGGAGTTCTCTCGCGTTGATTACTCTGAGCTCTGCTGCCACCCTCTGTGGAAGCTATAACATAGCAGAAAGACGGTCTTCATTCTTGCTTACGAGATCAGAGAGGAGCTTTAATGCATTAGAAATTAAAGGACTAGCAGGATTTTAGCCACAATGCTGAAATGCGTCTCCTTTCGCTTTAGGTAAAGGAGGCCATGCAGAGAATCCACGACAGAGGCAACATAGGGAAGCTGATTTTGGATATGGAGAAGTCTCCCACCCCTTTGGTGAGTACTTGAGCTGTAATCAACTGGTGATAATCAACAACAACAATAGTAATAATAACAATAGATAATAGATTTCGGTGTCATTGTCCCTTGTGCACTTTTTTGTTACGTCTATTTTTAACAGCAGCATGAAAATGCAGCTCCCGTCTCGCTTATTTAAAAGAATCAAACCCCTAAAAAGAACAATTGGCTGAGAGCAAAGCACAAGGGAGCACTCAGCACACCTGTTTCCAAAACGAAAAAGCTTGGTGACAGTGACAGGAGAATCACAGGACAGCGTTTCCATGGAGACCCGACATCATGATGCTGAGGGAATATGCAGAAATAATGGTTTATTAAAGCATCCTTTCAGGACATCTTATTGCATTTCACCTTCCCTAAGGCAACTCTGACTGCCTGCTGGAGCAGAGACCATTAAAGGAGTAGTTTAGCGCTGGATCACATTTGTTCAGTTTTCCTCTCCTTATCCTACTATCAATTACCCTAATATCAAAGTGCCAAGACGTTTGCTCCTTTCATTTATGATGTGGCGAATGTGAACTGCAGGCCTAAATCATCACTTAAGTGCCTTTAGCCTTGTTGAGTAAAGAATTGGCTTACATTGTATGAGTATAATTAATAATAGCTATAATACTATGAATAATAATATTAGTAATTATTAGTAATTAGTAATATTGTGCAATTAGTAATATTGTATTTACTGTTTTAGGTATAGATAAAAGACAAATGTACATTGGAATTTCGATGTATTTTGTGCTTTTTCTTTCATATAGTCTCAAACCGCATAAGCAAGTCTGTTGGAAATTATAGCTTAACATGGGTTGAGGCAAGTCTCTGATGATTTCTCGGCTCAGTTTGCGCTGTGGTAATTAGCAGTGATTGAACTTCAGCTCATTTTCGTCTTTTTTTAGGCTCATATCTCAAAGCTAAAATTAAAATAACAATTTTAAGTCATACCCTATATGGACAAAAGTATTGGGACATCTGACCATTACGCTAACAGGGACCTTAATGACACTGTATTCAAATAGAGAGACTTAAATATGGACTTGGTCCCCCTTTGCAGCTATAACAGCTTCTATTTTTCTTGGAAGACTTTGCACAAGATTTTGGAGTTTCTGTGGGAATTTGTGTCCATTCATTCTGTAGCATTTATGAGGTCAGACGCTGATGTTGGACGAGAAGGTCTGGATCACAATCTCCGTTCCAGTTCATCCCAAAGGTGCTGGATGGGGTTGAGGTCA
>JBBJLS010014119.1:0-15613 GCA_037577275.1 Bryconaethiops microstoma
GAGAGAGGGAGACAGAAAGAGAGAGAGAGAGAGAGAGAGAAAGAGAGGAGAGAGAGAGAAGAGAGAGAGAGTGTGAGAGAAAGAGAGAGAGAGAAAGAGAGAGAAAGGGAGGAGAGAGAGAGAAGAGAGAGTGAGTGTGAGAGAAAGAGAGAGAAAGAGAGAGAGAGAAAGAGAGAGAGAGAAAGAGAGAGAGACAGACAGAGAGAGAGAGAAAGAGAGAGAGACAGACAGAGAGAGAGAGAAAGAGAGAGAGACAGACAGAGAGAGCCGAACTCAGACATCGATTCGTGCAACAGGAAGAAAACACGCAGCCCAAAAAAAGGCTGTAACAAGTAAGAGGTGTTGAACAGAAACGACTTCATCAAAAAAATTCAGTGACACTTAATATTAAGTTCAAATGTATTCATGATCCTGAAACCTCTAATGCTTGTTTTTAGTCAAGCACACATTAGCATGTTTTGTCTTTCTGATGACTTACTTCACGTTAAAACTGTGTTGAGGTGATCATTATGGATATCAGTCAAAAATCAGTAATTAGTATTAGACCACTGTGAGTTGCCTTGGATTTGCATTCATGGGTAAATAAAGAAAATGACATTAAATGATATTAATATGTTCCAGATTTGTTTTAATGACTTATACAGGGTGTTTCTCTGCATTCCTCCTTATGAGCGCTAGGATGGGCTCCAACACCCCCTGCAACTGAATGAGAATAAATTAATGAACTTAATAATGAACAAATGAACTATAATGCAATCAGTTAAATAAATATTCAACCTGAAAACATAAGAAAACAAAATTAATTACATTTGACAGCATTTTAATTATAAGAAGCTTGTCAAGAGGGAAGTAATGTTGCAGAAAGAAAAGGAAGGAGCAAGCATTGGCAAAGATAAGGAAAACACACTGGGAAGTACATTCTTTTACATGTAGTAGAATATTTTAGGTAAATGTTGTACCAAGAAAATATGTAGTGAACAATTTCCATATTAAAAAAGCATTTTTTAGCACATAACTTTAAAAACCGTCCCTTAAAATTAAATGTAAATAACAACTTTTCTAGATCAATGTAGTGTAGATCAACCTGACACATTAACAGCAGACTGTGAATCTTATTAATGTGCCAGAAATCAATAAAAGCACATGAAGACCCAGTAAAGGGCACATGCTAATTACAATATTTGTAAAAGGGCACATTAGAATATTTGATGGTCAGTCTTATTTTCACATTAGGCAAGCAAAGTATTGTAGTGAGCATTTTGTTGTACTCTAAGTAACTTTCAATTTGTGAATCATATCTTAAATATGATTAACTTAATTCATTAATTCATTCATTTTGTGTAAACACTTAATTCTTACTAGGGTCGCTGGTACCCAGAGCCTATCCCGGGGTCTACGGGCGCGAGGGTGGGATTCACCCTGGGCAGGGTGCCAGCCCACCACAGGACACACACACACACACACACACACACACACACACCATTCACTCACACACTCACACCTACGGTCAATTTAGAATCCCCAAGCCACCTGACGCGCATGTGTTTGGACTGTGGATTCAAACCCCCAACCCTGGAGTTGTGAGGCAACGGTGCTACCCACTGATTCACTAACTTTAATTAATTAAGATGAAGTGATTTTCCAACTACGCTGCATGGGCAACCATAATAATAAACTGTAATTATCTACTTACCACAGTCCTTTGCTAAGTTATCTGCCTTGAGATTTCATTTCCAACACAAGCAACTCTTTCGTTATAACTTCATTCTCAGTGTTGTGCAGCTTTTTCAGACATAACAAAAATGTCTTTTTTTACAGCTCCTTGCAAATTAGTCAAAACGTTTAAAGATACAGGACAGTAGTATCTTATTAGATTCATTTTATTAATGAAAACAGTGATTCCAATAAGGGGCATTCCAAGCTTTTGAACGGTGATTCCAAACGTTCAGGTGGTACCGAATGGTAGATATGGGAGAAGACTCCTGCAGATCGTGTGTGTGGAAGATAGCTGAGGTTAGAAGATGTACTTAACAAGTTAAGGTGCTCGTGAATCTCCTAAGACAATCCCTGAAGCTAGTGCATCCCAAAACATAGAACTTTGAGCCTTGGTGTAGCTGGTCTGGAAGGAAGGTTGGGCCTAACTTATACTTTACGTTGCAGCCCGCTTAGAAGGCCCAAGAGTAATGCTTGTGTATACATATAATTTGTATAAAAAAGGGCCATTAATTTATGCAATTTTGCGACAATTAGAACAAAAACAGCACGTTTATGAACAAGGAGTTGTACTCACGAAAACATGGCATCTTCAAACAGCCCTTTTCCTAATTAAGTATTAGGTTTAAATTCACCCACATTCTGAACAAAAATGAAACTAATCAATGACCCATTCTCATTTTTTTATTTTATGGTCAGATTTTTTTTAAGATTTTTTTTTTTAATAAGGACAACAGTCTTGAAACGCAAATGTGTAAACACGTTGTTGGTGACAGTGTTATATAATAAAACTGTACACTTTAAACCAATGTTAATGTAATGCAATTATTCTCATTATTCTCACACACACACACACACACACACACACACACACACACAACTACAGTCAATTTAGAATTCCCAATTTACCTGACATGCATGTCTTTGGACTGTGGGAGAAACCGGAGACCCCAGAGGAAATAAACACATTAATATTTGAAAGCTCATCTGACACAGTAATGAATCTCTATCCGAACTGCAGTTACCGCAATTGGTCAGTAGAGGGCAGACTGCCCCTGACTCTCCTTCAGGTCTCCCATTTTCACCTCAGATAACATTACTGTGAACTACGCTTTCACAATAAAAGTCCTAGATCTAATTGAGCGCTGATATATTTATGAACACCACGTATTTATACCACTATTACAACTGTTCATCACTACTGCTACTATCAGTATTAATAATAACAATATTTATAACAATAATAACTAAAACAACAACACCAATAATTATATTATCATTATTGTTGTTGTTTTGTTGCTGTTATTATTATTATTATTATTATTATTATTATTATTATTATTATTATTGTTGTTGTTGTTGTTGTTGTTGATATAAATAGTGGTAGTAGCAGTTGTTAATGGTTTGTGGTGAAAGAAAAATTGCTCACTAACATTTACTAAAGTAAGTTAAAATTTATGCTTGGAAAAAACTGAGACACTGTATTCCCTGCCTTTTAAAATAAAGACATGGTCAGGTGAGGATGGAAGAATCAAGTCAACTGAGGCTTAATTGTGTCACTTATGTGACTCAATTAAATACAAGTTTAATAATCAAATAACTAAACATTAGTCAAAGATATTTGTAACATAAATAAATGAATAAATAATGTAAGAACATATGTGTTAAGTCATTTTAAAGTCGATAACAAAATTCTGTTAATCTGCTAACCACTTAATTTACCACTGAAAATACACCAAAACCCTTCATTTGAATTAAGTGGCCGTTAATTTGTAAAACCGACACATTCATTTTACCTTAAAATTAGATTTAAGGCATGAGTGTGAAACCCCTTCATGTTACATTTAAGGTGTAAGTTCAGGAGGTTCTATTATTTAAGGGGGAAATTTAGAAAAAGTACGGGAAAAAAATAAGTAGTTTTACCCCTTAATCAGCCTTAATCTGTGCACGTTTTCCCTTCATTTTTCCCTTAAAATTCCTTACGGCCAGGCAAATTCTTCTACACTGAACTCATCCAGCCGTGTCTTTATGGAGCTCACTTTGTGCACTGGGACACAGTCATGCTGGAATAGAAAAGGTTCTTCCCAAACTGGGTCCACAAAGTTGGAAACATGGCGTTGTCCAGAATGTCTTGGTCTACTGAAGCATTAAGATTATCCTTCACTGGAAGTAAGGGGCCCAAACTCTGAAAAACAGTCCCATTCAATACTTTTGTCCACATAGCGTAGCTTGAAAAACCATTAAATACGTGAAAATAAAGCCTTAAATGACTTGCATGTTCTGAAATACAGTATATAGCACTATATTATCTGTGCAAAAAAGTGTGTTGGCACAAGCTTTTCTTATGTATATAGAATTCTTCTAGTTTTTAAAGCTTTATGCATTAGTGTCACCTAGTGGAAAAGAAAACAAACAGCAGCTAAAAACAACACACTTCTGCTGGGTTTTACGGTGAACACTCCAAACTTATTCCCTTCTAGTTATAAAGTTTGTAATTTTGTATTAGTTACATGGCTATGTCATTTGGCTATATGATAAAAATTGCTTCTGGCCGATATTAATAGCAAATCTCCTGCCTAAACACACTCGTATAGCATTCACATTTGCCCAGACCACTGTGCTTGACCCTTCAGGATATAAGTGTTCGGTAGTAGTGCAAAACCATTCAAACCAGTGCAGGGATTCACTTTTTTGAATCACTTTCCACAGCAGAACGAAACTTTAGATGTCACTGATCATATGCTGTTGGAAGGTGAGTAAAGCACTATTAATACTGTACTTGAAAATAAAATAAGTTATTTGCGAGGGGTGGTGGTGGCCTAGTGGTAGGGTACTTGCCTCTGGACCAAGAGGTCATGGGTTCGAATCCTATCTTCAGCATATCACCGCTGGGTTCTTGAGCAAGACCCTTAACCCCAAGTTGCTCCAGGGAGACTGCCCCCTGTAGTTAGGGAATCTAAGTCGCTTGTCTGATAAATGCCGCAAATGTTCTGGAGCTTCTGTATGAAAGGTAACATCTTTACTTAGCAGAGCTAATGATGGGGAGTAGATTTTTTGAACTGCACCCAAAACAATATACTACTACTACTACTACTAAAGGTGGTATACCTTAATGTTAACATGGTTTTGGTGGAAATGCTTGGTGCTGAGTCTGGTTCATTAATAACGAGCATGGCAAAGTTATTAACTTTGGAGAAACTAATTTTGTGATATCCATATTAAGGAACTTTGTGTTCATAAAAGTGTTTCTGAATATAGAGAAAGAGAATCGGGTCATGTTCTGTCTTGGACGCACGTATAGAGGTGGACACGATATGGACAAAAATATTGGGACACACGTCTTAGTTATTAAATTCAGGCGGCTCCTTACTTCCAGTGAAAGGCAATCTTAGTTCTTTAGCATACCAAGACATTTTGGACAATGCCATGCTTCCAACTTTGTGAACACAGTTTGGGAAAAAATCTTTTCTATTCCAGCATGACTGTGCCCCAGGACCAACTGCATATTAAAGTCTATGTATTTGAATGCAATGTCATTAAAGTCCCTGTTGGTGTAATGGTCAGGCGTCCCAGTACTTTTCTCCATTTTGTGTATATTGTGCTTTTGTGTAATAAACTGCCAGCACTATTGTCCTAAAGCCTGAAAGGTCAGAATATTGTTCACAGAATTCGGATTGGATTTGGATGACTGCTTGTACATGCATGCAGTTGCTGGTGTCTTGGGTTGCTGCTGGTTGGTTGCATTAGTGTTTCTTTGTGGTTGCTTTTGTATACTAGCGGGTTTTTAGGGGCTTCCAAGGTGGTAGCTGGTAAGTTATTGCCAGGCAGTTGCTATGGTTCCATCAGTAGGCACCTAAGGTGGTGTTAAGCAATTCATACTCCAAATTCATATTCCAAAAGGTTGCAGTGATGCTGCTGTGGTATCAGCTGTGATTTCTGGGGTGTTGTTGCTATATAAATTTGACCAAATAAAAGAAAATATTAAAAAGAAACAGAAATAAATCATCACAGAGACATGTGAATGCTATATTAATCCAAATCACTAACATTTATCAGCTAAACTAACTCAAAGGGTTGAGTAAAAAAGTACCAGAATAGATGGGGAGAGTCTAATATCCACTGTAAAGAGTTCCAATGGTTTGGTGCCATAACTGCAAACGTCGTGTCACCCTAGAGTTTCAGTCGAGAGCAGGAGACGACTAAACAGAGCTCACCGGAGGACCGAAGGTGTCTGGTGGTGGACTGTAGCTGGAGAAATTCTGCAATGTACAAAGGGGCCTGGCCATTTAGTGCTTTAAAAACCAAGAGTAAAATATTAGACTTATTTCTAAAATCAACTTGGAGTCAGTATAGAGTTGCTAGCACTGGTATATTCCCTTGCTGCAGGATTCTTTGCTATTTACATATAAGCTATCGAGGACTTGTTTATACCTGCATAAAGAGCTTGCAATTGTCCAACCGTGAGGAAAAAAGGCATGGACAACCTTTTCTAAATCTGACAATGACAGGATATGTTTAATTTTTGAGATGAGTCTCAACTAAACAAAAGCTGTTCTCACAGCTGTTCTTAGAGTTTATCTGCTTGTCAAATTTGAGTTCTGCATCAAAAATCACATATGGAGAGGTAGTGTCTGCAGGAAAGCCAAGAAAGTTTTTGTTCTTGTTTAACGAAGAAAATGACCTGGCAACCAACACTTTATTTTCCAAACAGTCAAGAAGGATGTGTATCATGCACACATTTTTCAATATAAAACACACGTAAAGTTACACATCATCTGCATAGCAATCAAATGAAATTCCATAGTTCTCTATGATCTGATCATATAAATAGAAAATAAAATTGGAACTAAAATGGATCCTTGTGGAACCCCACATTTGACAGGCGCTGAGGACGATTAAAAACTCAGGATGTTAACTGAAAAGGTTCGCTCTCTCAAATAAGATTTCAACCAGGTTAATACTGTTTCTCAGACTCCGGCAAAATATTCAAATTGGTCAAGGAGAATGGTGTAGCATATCAAAGACAGCACTGAGATCCAAGAGAAGTAAGATAGCGCTGTCACCCAAGTCCAATGAAGGGAGCAAATCATTTGTTACCAACAGAAGAGCAGACTCTGTGCTATGTGCTGATCTAAAACTTGACTGAAATTTCTCAAAGAAATTGGCATTGGCATCTAAATGTTTTAGACATCAAGATAACTTTCTCTAAAACTGGCACTTTGAATACTGGACGAAAATTATTCAAGTTATTTAAGTCTAGATTGGGTTTCTTCAGGAGTGGCTGAACTATGGCCTGTTTAAAGGCTAGAAGAAAAGTAGCTGCTGTTAAAAAAATGTTTATAATCACAGCAACATACTTCCCAATATGCTGAAAAATCAGTTTTAAAGCTGTGCTTAAATGACATCTGTAACTAAAGAAGTGGCTTTCAGAGTGAAAACTCCTGAAACTGCTAAAACTAGCTATACCACTAGGGGGAGAGGGGGAAACAATATCTCTGGGTTTAATCAACATTCTCTGTTGATTAGTCTTTCCATTAAAAATAATAGAAAATTTCCCCATAATTCACACTAGGCCCCAAAGCTATGTGAAGGTAGAGGGTTAACAAGTTCATTTAAAAAGTGTGTTAAAAAGTACCTTGGAGTTTCTGTTGTGCATATCTATGATATCTGTAAAAAGCCCTTGCCAGTTTTACTGCTTTATTAAAAGCTTTGACTGAACTTTTCATAAGATTTCATAAAAAGATTAAAAGTCTATCCTTTTTCCATTTACGTTTAGTTGTACTACAGCGTCTCAATGGCTTGATGTTATCACCAATCAGCCACGATTGGGCCTTAAGTTTTAATTTGTTATTTTTCTTTATTTTAAATGGAGCAATATTATCTATAATAGATGTGTATAAAAAGTTAAAATGAGATAAGATAACCCTTTGGTAGTCCCTTAATTGGGAAATTTGCATTGTTATGACAGCAAAGTGAAAAAAGTAACAAATTAAAATAGCCAATAGACTAAAATGCTGTACAACACAACATTAAAATATACAAGTACACTATACAAATATTACAAAAATAAACACCACCTTTAAATGGCCTGGTGCTGTGTTAATGCGGTTGTTTATGATTTTGTTTTCAGTTAACAGGCTTATTTTCTTTGCTTGGTTATTGAAATGTTTGGTTTTGGTTGCTGTAGTATTCCAAGGTGAAAGTTGGTTTTCCATGGTGTTCTAGGTTTTTGCTATTTTTCTGATATTGCAGGTGGTTGCTAGGGTATTTGTACATGGTTGCTAGGTGTTTGGTATGGTGTCCTAAGTATTTCAGGTGGTTGCTAAGGTGTAACTAGACAATTTCTATGATATCAGAAGTAGTTTCTCAGGTGTCGTCTATTTGTTGTTAAGATATGCAGGGTGATTGCTAGAGTGTTAATTATCGAGGTTGTTATCGAGTTTCAGGTAATAGGTTGGTTATTGCTGGGCAGTTGCTACAGTATTCTAGCTGTTTCCTATTATGCTATGTAGTTGCTATGGCAGTCCAGCTGTTTTCATTTAACTGGTTAAGTTTCATTTCTTTTGTTTTCTTTTATTTTAGGCCGTTTACTTTTTTGTTCAGATTAGAAGTAGTTAAGTTTTCCTTCTTATTTTGTTGTTTTTATATATGTCTAGTTTTGATTGTTATATGCATAGCTGGTTGAGTTTCCTTCCTTGTTTTGTGCTTTTACATGTATTTGCTTAGGTTTTCTTTCCTGATTGAGTTAAATGTTAGATTGTGATTTTTTTTTTCATTATTCATGTGTCAACAAGATTTTATTTGCTAATAATTCTTATCATACTTTGTGTTTCTTGATTAGAATTTTAACATGAATTTTTGAAGTTGAATTGAGTTGTATGATTTTATTTTATGCGTGAAGGATTTTGATTAATCTAATTGACAAAATCCTAATTTTGAAAAAGAGGCTATGGTTAAAACCTGATATACAGTAACCCCCCGGTTTTAAGCTGTGGATTCAGTCACATGCGGATTTTTTCTGAGAACCTAACTGATCTCTACAATAACACGATAACACGAAACCTGCAAATATTCTCTGCATTTTTTATTTTTTTTTTGCTTTTTTTGTGGTAATATGTTTTTTTATGCATTTTACTTCTAAATTATTAAGAAAATTTTTTAACTAATTTTGTAACATAAATATGAACGTTTCCATATAAAATATAACTGTATAAATGTTTTTGTACTGGTTCCCGTGCATGGCCCTAGGTTTTTTCTAGGCCGAGCTATGGGGCGAAATGCACCGTTACCGCATTTGAAGATGGACGCACTCCAGCTCTCATGGTTTCTGGTGCATAACTCATGATCTATGGGGATAAAATTGCAAATGAGCGCTCATTGGAAATGTCTCCTGGAGATGTATCTAACTGTAAAATTTGAGATATATGGGGACAGCGCGCTGGCGAGCCGAACAGTTTTCGGGGAATATCTCAGGATTGCCGAGAGCTAGACGGCCGCCGTGTATCAGTACGTTCTTTTCCAGAACGTAGGGATTGCCAGTCCGCCCCTGACTCATCTTGAGTGTTTCTCTTGTTTTTTGTTTTGTTCTTCATAAAGCCCAGTAGTTTTATTACTGTAAATTAAATTAAAAGAGGCTGTTGAGCTCAGTTACCCCTACATTTTACTGTATTTTCATTACTAAAAATTACACAAATTTATTACTGTATTTTCCTGTTTATATCAAAGAAAACGACAGCGCATACCAAAGAAAATGCCCATGTATGAATTACAGTACAGCCTGTATGGGCTTACCTTTATATTTTCGTTAAGGGTAATGTATTAAACCGAGTTTAAAATCTAAGTGTTTTGGGAGCATATTTGGGGGAATATTTAGGGTTTACACAATATAAATAGGCATTTGTAGGCTTTTTTTTTTTTTTTACCAAAACACAATGCGGTTTTTCACTATATGTGGGTGCTCTTGGAATGTAACCCCCGCGAAAAACGGGGGATTACTGTACTGAAATGGGGACAACCAAACGTGTTCTTGTTGGCATCTGATAAGTACCTTCTTTCTAGATTTAGTTTTTTATGGTTTATTTTTTTTTAGATATAACTGATTAAGGTTCCCTTTTCTGATTCATTTTCATTTAAATGGTGGAAATGTTTATGCTTATTTAATTGCATTTGAAATTGAATGTGTGCTTGTTTGCTTTCACTACCAGGATACAGACCTTTAACACATAATTTAACAAACTTTTAAATTATTTTATAAATTTAATTTAACAACCATTGAACATGTACAAATTTTGAAACACAAGATCCATTTTAACGATTTCACTTCAGACAAATATATTGCACTTAGAGTCAAATTCACTGTTACGTTGCCATTTCATTTTATTCTTTTTTTTGGCGTCATCTAGAGACCCCACCTGTCATTGCCTTCTGCACTTCTTTTCTGTGTATATACCTGCTTGTACATATTGTGGCACTTTACAGATAAAAGTTCACAAATCTATATACCGCACTAATTGATTTATGTCTTTCCATGTCTGTGTCTGGTTACGCTACTCCAAATATTTAAATATATCCTGGTGTATAAAAAGTGGGGATCCTCGTCTGGGATCTTTCAGTTTGGGCACATCCGCAAGCAGGCAAGTGTCAGTGAAGATTGTTGTTGTGTCTTGGTCCTTGAAAAAATAAAAAATATGACACATTTTTTTGGATAATCTTAGCATTGCTTGGCTTGATAAGTGTAGAAAGTATGACCTTTTGCAATTGGCAGTTTTGAGGTCTAGTAAAAAGCAGGTCATTAAATTGGCTGTTTATGATAATTTGGTGTCTGAGGATGTTTTAAAGCATGTTGAGATACCTGACTCCAAGTTGCTTCAGTTGAACAGACTGACATGGTAGTGGTAGTCGGGGCTGGGGAGCCAGGTGGTGGAGCAGAGAGACAGAGGTCCCACCTTTGGTGCCCAGTCTTTCCCTGTTCAATCCATGCAACAGCTTAAGGTTGCAGACGATAAGGAAATCTGCCTACGTCAGCCGAAGCTGGAAGCAATGAGGTCTGCAGTGCCTCTGGCCACAGAGACCTCTTCTCAATGCTTCTTTAAGTCGTCTTCTACCTAGCGTAGATTTTGATAAAATAACTTTTACTCAATTGTTACCTCTGCTCGATGAGCCTGAAGTGGATGCCTAAGCATTCAAAAGAGTTGCTCTGTCACTGGGCAGGCCGCAAGACATGTGGTCTTTACTGTTACAGTGCGGACTTACTGATAAAATCCAGCAGGTGTTTGTGGTTGAAGACAGCCTTGTGAAGGGAGTGATCCTGCAGGCCTTTGAGTTGGCCAGTGGTTCAGGTAGTATAGGAAACAGCCCTCTCTCCAAAGTTGAATTTGCTATGGAAAAGAACGTGCTTTTTGCTAAATGGATTACTGTGTGTAAGGTTACAGACTTCTGCTCTCTTAGGGAACTGTAGCTTTTAGAAGAATTTGAAAGGTGCTTACCAGACTGTGTGGTTACGTACTTAAATGAGCAGAAAGGTGCCTCCGTCACTAAGGCAGCTGCTGTGGCCGAGGAATTTTCCTTAACACACAAATCTATTTTTCCATTCCTATGAAACCCATATGAGCACACAAAAATCCTCTGAGGACAGGTTGTCAGCATCTGTTACCGTAAGGCGAGTGCAGTGGTTGCCACCTCGGTAGAATAGAGCATGTTTTTATTGCCACAAGGTTGGTCCCGTTATTGCAGATTGTGTAACTTTGAAGTTAAAGAATGACCGTCGACTCTCAGTGCAGCTGAGTATGGCAGGAATTGATTTGATAAATGATATGTCCCCACCTGTTCATAGCTCAGCTGATCAGGATGAAGTTGAACCTGCGTTTCAACTTTTTTTTTGGATGGGTACAGTGTCTATTCCTGTAGCAGAGGATAGAACTATTAAAATATGTGCACTGCGCATTTTGTCCTCCTGGCCGATGCTCTATCATTGTCTAACTAAACCTCGTGTCTCCCATGTGTTGGCACAGTGAATAGAATTGGGGTTAGCAAAAGTACCTTTACATCAAATATAATTATAAACAGCACTTGTAACTGGTGCACCATCATGTAAGAGTGTATGACTGATTACCGGTCAAAGGTGTATCAATGATTTTAGGAAATTAATTAGCTGACGGAAATGGTACGCCTCTCCTTGAAGTAAATCATGTTCTGGTTAAGCTGAATGATCCTACAGATGGATATTTTGCCAAAACATTTGTTGTAACGTACAAATTCAAAAATGTGATGATGGGGGTTTGGCTGACCTATTTTTAACCTCTGTTAATGGATACACTGATGTCACAGAGTTCCTACCTCTGTCAACAGCAAAGATGGTGGAGTTTAGGCACCCGTAGGCAGTTGGTGCTGCCTCGGCAGGCTGACGAGACCCTAAAAAACTGCATTGTCAGAGCCCAAAAACCTCATGGCAACAGAAGCCAAGGTGTATTTTTACATGGTGTGTTCGATAGAGAGGAGGAATGGAATACTATGTTTCAAATTGGGGTACCCAAACAGTATCTCCAACATATTTTTAGTTTAGCCCATGATAACCCTCGCTCAGCTCATCATGGAGTAATGATGACATATAATCTACAGTATTTTAAAACTTTTTTCGGGCCAGGCATGAAATTGGATGTTGCAGCTTCCTCTCAGTTATCAAGTATCAGATGCTTGTCAGACACTTGGTAAGCCCAATCAAATTATTCTGCCCACCCTGTTACAACTGGTACCTGCTACTGGTGAACCATTCGAATACATTATGGTGGACTGTGTTGGTGCCTTGCCTAAGACCAGCGCTAGAAATCAGTTCTTGCTTACTGTCATGTGCACAGCCAGGCCTCTTCAGAAAATAACTGCTTCCGTTGAGATTAAGACACTTCTGAATACTTTTCCTCCTTTGGTTTACCTAATTATATTCTGTCAGACCACGGAACAAATTTCATGTCCTCGCTATTTAAACAGGTGTTGAAGCAATTATGCATTAAACACGTCACATCAAGATCATATCACCTAGAATCACAAGGAGCACTTGAAGGGCTCCATCGGTCACTAAAATCCATCCTTAAAGCATATTCTTTCAACACTGTGATTGGGATGAAAGAGTCACCTTGATATTTTTTGTGGTGCACAAAGCGGTTCAGGAATTTCTTGATTTTAGCCTTTCAAAGGTCCGGGGACCTTTGAAAGTCATAAAAGAGAGGTTGATGTCAGATGCTGATGCCCTGCCAACTCCCAAATGGAGTATTTTAATATATGAGTTTAAGGTGCTTATGGTGAGAGCACCAAACAATAAGCTGTTCTCAGGTAAAAATGAAGAAACGGTTTGACGTGAAAACGCATTTCAGTCCAAAGATTAGGTATTAGCGCTGTTGCCTCTCCCATTATTTGCTCTTTCTGCTCATTTTTCTGATCTGTATTTGGTTGAGAAGAAGCTGAACAATACCAATTAAGTAATTAGCAGTACAGGCATCAAAAGGAAGAAGCAAGTGTGTCACATTAACATACTTAAGTTTTGCCATGAGCGCAACTTGGCCGGTGAATCGCTGTTCACTGAAGGGCCCAGTTGCCGTCCTCCCTTCAGTGTTGTCTACAGTCTCCACCGGTCTCTGTCTTTTGCACGTCTTTTCTGCACCACAACACACAGTGTGAAATTCTTTCTCTGTATTTAACCCATTCAACAAGTGAAGCAGCAGGCAGCCAGGAACACAGCACCCGGGGAGCAGAGTGTGGGGACGGTACCTTGCTCAAAGCCTCGCCTTATCTCTCCTTCTCATCTTCATGAGTAGTACGCCAATATTAAGTAAAAAACGTTTTAATTTCTCCTTACATTTCATGTTGAAAGTGTTTCGTTTCACAGTTGTTTAGATTCTAATGCTTCTCTTAAAACCAATTCTTCTTTTATTGCAGTTTTTTTTTAGTAAAGTACTTTATTGGAAGCCGATTTGTTTGTGAATCAAACTGTTCAAGCTTGTAGGAAGTCTGGTGCAGTAATCTGTCTCCCTTTGTAAAGTAGCAGTCTAGGGACAATTATTTAATCAGATTATGCGTACGAGTGAGTGGCAAAATGTAATGTCTGCAGATGCTTCCAGACATGCTGATTGATACAGTGAAGCACTTAACATCCTACTCACCACTCACTGTGGATAAAAACGCTGGCGTTCTACTTACCTACATTTTTTCTCAGCCTGAACTTTCATGAATGCTTAGTCTAGGGTTTGAGTTGAATTGTTAAACATGTTGCTAAATTAAAGCCATATTTATGTATATATTTACAGCAGCATTTGGCAGATGCCCTTATCCAGAGCGACTTACAATCATTAGTTACAGGGACAGTCCCTCTGGAGGAACTGAGGGTTAAGTGTCTTGCTCAAGGACACAATGGTAGGAAGTGTTGGGGGGTGAGCCTGTGACTTTGTGGTCATCGTTAGGCTCCACATTTATTATGTCATAAAGCAAACAATTTGTAATATTTTTGATCATGGCACACTTATAGACAATTGAAGGCCAACACCAGACTTAACTCTTCGCTGGATTTTGGGAGTGCACTAGTTTTGGAACATTGAAGAGTGTAACTTGGCCAGCATACATTAATATATAATGTGATTTGAATATTCTCTAGTCTGCTGTTGATCACCTAAAAACTTTGATTAGTTGTCTTGTGGAAAAACCTTTTTTGATTACATGCAAACATTTTGTAGAGGCATACCATACAGTGTCAGAAACCACATTAAGATGTCTGTTTGAACAGCACAGGAAATCCTTTCTACCTGTGGCCATAAGACTGTATAATTCCTCCCCGTTCTGTGGGGGAACTTTTTAAGTTCTTAAGTCATTATTCTGTCCTGAATCAGAAGCGGATATACAACTCAACTGTTTAACCTGTGAATTGACTGAATGTTACAGAATGTTAATCTCATTACCTTATCATCTGCTGCTATTTTATTGCATTTATTTTTACTGTATAATACTTGCATTAATACTGCAAGGTCAATTTCATAAGTCATTTGGCACTACTGATCCGCTGATACAGTACACTAAATCATACACACAGCACTGTGTGTTCTTTCTTGTTGCACTGAACATGTTAATGACACAAGAATATGCCTCTGGATAAGTAAAGTCTTTCTTATATTAATTGAGGTTTGGCTAGCAGTCATACAATCTGCACAATGTTAAAGTAATTAGCTTCTTTTATTTGTTAACTACATTAGCCTGGAAACTCAAGGAGACCATCCATCTCTTGATCAACTACATTTAGGGAACTTTTGCTTTTCTTCGGATAAACTACCTCTAAAAACAAGCCTTGCTAATTGCTTCCACCTAGTGGTACTTTGGAGAACTACAAGTTCTTACTGTGTTTATACCTTTCGAACCTGAACTGCATTATATTTACTGTTGTATTACACATAACATTAGAATTTCATTTCATGTTGACAGCTATCATAATTAGAATTCAACATGTGTGGAGAAACACTGAGAAAGTTGTTCTCTACTGTTTTAAGTGAAAAGTGAGAACCACTTGTGAAAATGGTGGTTCTGCTAAGGATCTGTATTAGACTTGTCTGAGGACGTGCACCAGATAGGAAATGGTTACAGTAATATGCAAGTGTCTGGACATGCCTTTGAGCCCTGTTGGATCAACTGTGAGTAAATGGAAGCTGCATCATACAGGCACTGATTAGACAAGACTGTGTAAAGTGTCTATTTGTCATATGTGAACACACCACAGCAGACAGTGTGAAATTCTTTCTCTGCATTTAACCCATCCACCAAGTGAAGCAGTGGGCAGCCAGTGATGGGGAGCAGTGTGTGGGGATGGTACCTTGCTCAAGGGTTCCTCAGTGGTGCCACTGGCAGTCCTGGGATTCAAACCCACAAC
>JBBJLS010014149.1:0-15610 GCA_037577275.1 Bryconaethiops microstoma
ATACTTGCCTAAGTCTATATATAGTTTACATATAATTTACATATACATACATGTATAAATTTTACAATAATGTCCATATTTTATATTTTATACTGTACTGTTGATATAGTATTTTATTCTATTCTTTTGGGGTTTTTTGGGGGGGGGTTTGCCGCCCTTACCTTTGTACTGTCCACTTTCTATCGTGACAAAGCAAATACCCCACTTGTGGGACTAATAAAAGTTTATATTATCTTATCTTATCTTATCTTATCTTATCTTATGTGAGTAAGAAATTTGGAGTGCTGTCAATCTTCCAAAGCCTTTCACATGAGGATCTAACAAAACAATGCAAGGATCTTAGAAGGACACTGCACTTTAATGCAGTGGTCCCCAATTACTGGGCCAACTACCAGTCCCCAACTACCGGGTATCAGTCCCTGAGTCATTTGGTACTGGGCCACACAGAAAGACAGAATAAAAATATGTGATTAATTATCAGAGTCTGAAAGATCTTTTATTTTGAGAAAAAAACACTCGTCTCGGTCACGTGATACAATACATCAAAAAATTTGCCCACAAGCTAGAAATAATTAGTAAAAAAAAACAAACACACTCTGTTTTTAGTTGTGTCTATACCAGTGCGTGAAAATATTGTTTTACTGGTCCGTGGCCCAAAAATGGTTGGGGGCCGCTGCTTTAAAAAACACTCAGACTTCAGTGGCAGAGAGTTAGCAGAAGAACATACCTGAGTTTATGGACTCATTTGTCCTTCTTGAGGACACTGTATGTATCACACAGCATGAATGCATATACACTGAATATGGTATGGTTTTCTGCATTTTGGGTATTCCTTTACATAGTAATGTACTTTAAAGTGTAGCCAGAACACCATACTGAAGACATGTGAGCACTGAAGACGTGTTGACTTAAAAGACGTGTATGACCAGTACTGAAGACATGTGTTGCCTTAAAAGACATGTATTGCTGTGCCCTATGTAACCATGTACCTTACATTTTACTATGTCTGGCTATGGGATATTAGTGGTGCGAAAATGCAAATGTAGTCCCACCTGTGGATTGAACCATGGGTCTTAATACAGTAGTGGTGTGAGCCCAGGACATTAAGTAAAAATGAGTGTTAACTAGGTTGTGAATGGGTGTATAAAGATGGGACCCCAGTGAGCCCAAGATGTGGTTCCATGGACTGGCTGGGTGTCATTTGCCGTTTCGCTACCTTTTTTTAGCAGAATAAAGGAAACCACCTATATCACTTTATGTTGTATAGTTGCCCCAACTTGCACAGAAAATCAGAGTGGGCACCTTTTAAAAAGTACGCAGATTTGTGTTTTCTTCTAGTATAGTTTCTGTGCAGGAAGGGGAGAAGGATTGGTCCAGAAAAGGCTTCACGCCAAATCGAACATTCTTTCCAGTCTGTTTAGGTTGGTTTGCCAAGTTAAAACAACAGAAAGTCATAACCAGTCGTAAAACCAGATACAAATACAAAGGCCTGAGCTACAGGACAGATTCAGGGGTTAAAAAGCCTGCAAGAGACAGGTCACATGCTGAACCTCACCCACTTACTAGAGAGAATAAGGGCAGGGCTGGAGGTGAGAGACAGGGCAGGCTTGGCCAGTACCACCTCACTGGTATATGTTTGATGTTGTGAGGCGCAGGTTAGTGGTATTGCTTCACAGAGGTGAAGGGTTAATTCGGGAAGTACTGCCTCACAGGTGTAGTGTTTGTGTTTGTGAAAGGCAGGCTGGTTGGTAAATGCTTCATGGATGAAGGTTTAACCTGAGAAGTACCGCTTCACAAGACATCCGTGGTTTTTGTTTAATATGTATTATTCAGTGTGAGATGGTCTGCTAAGCATTTTTTGTAGAGTGTGTATGTGTCTTTGATCCAGTTCAAGCAGTAGAAAAGGATTGTGTGAGTGAGGATTTTTGTGAGTGCAAGGGAGTCATCCCTCACTAATTTATGGCCAGGAGAAGTTTAGTGCTCTGTAGACGTTTCGAGTTTACATCGCTCACTCCCACTCCCACTCCCACTCGACATACACGGTTAGCCTCATAATTACAGATTACGTGGGCAAACTAGTTGTGGGTTGTGGGTGATATTTTCAGCCCTCCCGGAAACAGGACTAGTTCATGTTTTGAGCCATATACTGTAATTTTGTAACTATATAAACCGCCTATGTATTGACATATAATCTACTGGTAAACTCACACTGTAGATGCTATTTTTGTGCTTGTTTGCCCTCCTGGGTTGGATGATTAAATATAAGTCAGAAAGGGGGATATATATGGAAGGTTTTGTACTCTTTTGTCCATGTATGGAGTTACACACAGCAAGTATGGGTATACAGTGAATATGGTATGGTTTTCTGCATTTTGGGTATTCCTTCACTTTTAAGGCATTAAATGTAGCCAGAATACCATTCTGTTTACTTCAGAGATGAGCACTGAAGACATGTGTTGAACTTAAAAGACATGCATTGCAATACCCTATGCAACTATGTACCTTACTTTTTACGTTTGTTTTTTATGTTTGGTTATGGCATATTGGTGGTGTGAGAATGTAAATTTGGCCCCACGTGGATTGAATTACTGGTCTTAATACAGTAATGGCATGAGACCAGGAGGTGTGTTAACTAGGTTATGAAGTGGTGTATAAAGATCTCATGATGTGGTTCCATGGACTGGCTGGGTGTCGTTTGCTGGCTGTTTTGCTACCTTTTTTTTGGCAGAATATAGGAAACTGCCTATATCATTTTCTGTTGTATAATTGTTTTACCTAATTGACTTATGAGATTTCCCTAGAAGATCAAGTTTTCTCCATGACAACTTGCCATCAAAGACCATGACCCTGCTTGACCTGCTGACATTTCTACATAGGGAACACACAGAAATGTATCCAAATTTGTGGACTGTTCTCAAATTTTCTCTAACTCAGCGATTGTAGCTGAGGTAGAGAGAAGTTTTTCAAAGCTGAAGCTCATCAAATCCTACTTGAGGTCCACTATGTCACACAAACGCCTGGCTGGCCCTGCCATCCCCAGTATTAACCATTACGTTTATGTTTACATTTACGTTTACAGCATTTAGCAGACATTCTTATACAGAGCGACGTACGTACATCTGTTCAGAGGTTAATACACAAGAGGTTAATACACAAGTAAGAAAAAACAGTCGGTTTTTTATATAGGAAAAGTTGTGTAAGAGTTAAGTGAGAGGACTGGTTAGTAATCAAGGTACTCCTTGAAGAGGTGGGTCTTCAGACAATGCTTGAAGACAGCAAGGGACTCCAGGTCTTCCTCTTCTTATGAGCAGCAGAGGTTCAAGACAAGCAGTGCTTGAAGCTCTGAGAGGATGAGAAGTGACATGCTGCTTGATCTGTGCTGATAAGGAAGGAGGTGCAAGTCCGTTCTTTGCCTTGGAGGTAAGTGTTAAGGTCTTGAACTTAATGCAGGCGGCCACAGGGAGCCAATGAAAGTTCTACAGTAGAGGTGTGGTGTGTGAGAATTTTGGAACATTGAAGACTAACCTCGCAGCTGCATTCTGAATCAGCTGAAGTGGTCTCCTTACCTTCAGTTGAAGTCCAGCCAGTAGAGAGATGCAATAGTCCCATTTAGAGATGACCCGAGACTGGACAAATGGTGAGAAAGTGTCAGATACTTCAGATGTTGTAAAGAAGGTATCTACATGTACTGGAGAGGTGGTCAGTGTGTGATGAGAATGACAGTTCTTCATCTAGCATGACACCAAGATTTCATACCTTCTTTGAGGGGATGATAACCGAGTTCTCAAAAGACACGGTGAGTTTGTGGCTTGGTGATGGACTCACTTTGATGAAAAGCAGCTCAGTCTTGCTGGGATTCAGGTTGAGCTAGTTGGCCACCATCCAAGAGGCGATGTCAGCCTGGCAGTCTAAGATGTGGGTCGAGACCTGATTTTCACTGGAGGGGAAGGAGAGAATAAGCTGAGTGCACAACATAACTGCCATGTGAGGTTATTACATCCCCAAGAGAACCAGTATATAGAGAAGAGAGAAGCAGTCCAAGGACCGAGCCCTGTGGAACACTAGTGGACAATCTTTGCGGGGCAGACTGGGACCCTTGCCATGCAAGTATTTCCGGTCATAAATGTACGATGCTAATAATTGCCTTACAACCTAGAATTTAAATGGATTTTCTAGGTCAATTTTAAGTAATGGACCTAGAAAACAAACTACAGATTAATGAAGTTAAAACGGGAAAAACTTTTTAAATCATTCTAAAAAATGTAGAACTGAAAGTGGTGCGTGCATATGTTTTCACCCCCTTTGCTTTGAACCCCCAACCACTACCTTCAAAAGCCACTTAATTAGTTAAATAAGATGCACCTGTGAGCAATCTAAGTGTCAAATGATCTCAGTATATATACACTTGTTCTGATAACCCCCAGAGTCAACACCAGTGCAACACCATCAAGTAAGGGCTACCATCAAATAAATGACAGCATGAAGACTGAGGAACTCTCCACACAGGTCAGAGACAAAGTTGTAAGAAGTACAGTTCAGGTTTGGGTTATAAAAAAATATCACAAACCCTGAACATCGCAAGGAGCACCATTAAACCCATTATTAGAAAATGGAAAGATTATGGCACCATAGCAAACCTGCCAAGAGAGGGTCGTCCACCAAAACTCACACACCTGGAAAGGAGGGCATTAATCAGAGAAGCAACCAAGAGGCCAAAGATAACCCTGAAGGAGCCGGGCGGCTCTACTGCAAAGATGGGAGTATCTGTCCATAGGACCACTATAAGCCCCACACTCCACAGGGCTGGGCTTCATGGAAGAGTGGCCAAGAAAATAAGGCACACCAATTGAAATTTGCCAGAAGGTGTACTGGAGACTCCCTAAACATGTGGAAGAAGGTGCTGTGGTCAGATGAAACTAAAATAGAACTTTTTGGCCATCAAGGACAACATGTCTGGCACAAACCTAACTGCTCTTATCATGCTGAGAACACCATCCCCACAGTGAAGCATCTTAGGGGCAGCATCATGTGGTTGGGATGCTTTTCATCGACAGGGACTGGGAAACTGGTCAGAACTGAAGGAAAGACGGATGGCACAAAATATAGAGAAATTCTTGAGACACAAGTGGCATCCATCCGACTTGAAGGAGCTGGAGCAGTTTTGCCATCAGGAACGGTAACAAATAGCAGTGTCTAGATGTGCCAAGCTTGTGGAGATGTACGAGAAGATACTTGTCGCTGTAATCGCTGCAAAAGGTGGCTGTACAAAGTATTGATTTTGGGAGGGGATGAATAGTTATGCACGTTCAGGTTTTCTTTTTTGTCTTACTTCTTGTTTGTTTCACTATAAAAAAATTTTAATTTTCATCTGCAAAGTGGTCGCTGTGTTGTGTAAATTAAAAGATACAAATCCCCCAAAATTCCTTTTAAATTCCAGGTTGTAAGGGAATAAGATAGAGAGAATGCCAAGGGCGGGTGAATAATTTTGCAAGGCACTGTACTTTTGGCTGCTCTCAGTTCCCTTCGATTACTTCACAGGACCTCAGACATGGAGCCAGGGGAGAGACACAAGTCAGTCAGGAAGACAAGGGCAGATATTAATTGAGTTGTGTCAGTAGCTGATTCAACTGAAGATGGACAGGGGTTAGGGGTTAGGCCAGTGGTGATTCAAGACCAAATTTACCAGGAGGGCCAAGGTGGGACCAGTGTTTTTTCAGGGGGGCACATATGAGGACAAAAAATGGGCAGTATTTAATTGTGTAAAACATTTAAATACTATAAAAGAGTAAATTTATTTGGAACACCAAAAAAAACCTAAATTGAACATTAAACAATAAGACTTACAAATTAGTTTCAAACAAAAGATTTCACATAATGTGTATGTGCATAATAAACCTTGAAACAAAGTTTATTTTTTGTACAATGACATTTTTCTGTTGTTTTTCTTTTTTTAATTTATTTATGTAGGTATGTATTTTTTGTTATACAGTGACTTTTTGACAGCATGAAACTTACAGTACAGTCACATCTTCATTTCTATTCTGTTTCTGAAAAGAAAGAAAGAAAGAAAAAGGTAAATCAAACACAATGGTCTCAACCTCTAACATTTGCAACACAGTAGCCTGTGATTTTGTGATTTCTTGCAAAACAGTCCACAAATGCATCAAAGTTCAAAGCCTTGGCCCATCTGGATTCAATGCTGTAAGCAATAGTACTTGACCAATTGTTTTAGTATATTCGAAAACAATATATATTGTTTTAATTTTCTTTAACTTGTTTTCTGTGTTTCTTGTTAAGGACATTTGCCAATATTACACTAGTTTTCACAGCCCTCTGTTAATCCCCCCATGCAATCATTGTTTGCTTGTGCCTGTCAGATGTTGCATGTACAGTAACCCCTTGCTTTTAAGCGGGTCAGCAGTTGCAGTTTCAGTCGAACTATTAATATCCTCCACATTTTTTTTTGCTTTTGTGACGTCCGGACTTTGTCCGCCACACCCCCTCAGTCTCGTGCTTGGTTGTCTGGGCTTCACTTTTTTTTTTACTTTAGCTGACTTTCATAATTCACGCTTCTGGTCTTCTTTCTCCTTTCTTCTTCTTCCCACGCTGCTGCTCAAACAGCTCCAGTCAAAACAGTGAGCGTGTAGCACTCTAAGGAGTCAGTGTGGAATGCCACATTGTATTAGTTCCAGCGTCCATGCCAGCGCATATCACCATAAGCAATTAATACACTTTCTCTTCAGCACAGGGGCCACAACAGGGGCCAGGGTCAGTTCTACAGGGGCACTGGCACCTGTTGGGCCCTGTCTAAAACCACCAATGAGTTAGGGAGAGATAAGGAAGATAGAAAAGAGGAAGAGAGAGAGGACAGAGTTAGGAAGGATAGATTTGTGTCAGTAGTCGTAGGTGTTACATGTGAGTGATGAGACGAGGAGGTCTGAAGAGGAAATTTGAAATTTAGAAGACGATGGTCAGAGACATGTAGAGGAGTGGACAATATATGGAACATAGTAAACGATCTGGTTGATACTAAGTCGATAGTGTTGCCTGCTTTGGGGGTCGGAGGACATTCGCCGAGAGATAAGCTGAAGGACGGAGGAGCATCGCAAACTCGCAGGTCTGCAACTTGTTATCTGGAAGATTAAAGTCCGCAAGGATGATGAGTGGAGACTCGTCAACTGGAAATGAGCTCAAGAGGACATGCAGTCGATAAAGATACCCAGAGGACCAGGTGGGCAATAAAGTTACCCAGATAAAGTTTCCCAGAGAGCCAAGTGGGCGATAATGGACAATGATACGGAGCTTAGTCGGATATGTTATAGTAATGGAATGAAATTCAAAGGAAATAGAATGAAATTCAAAGGAGATTGACATGGCATTGCTTTACAGATTTCATATGATTTTTTCATTGATAGTCTTGCATCAAGGAAAGCTAGAACATTCAGGATTTAGATTGCAGTTGTGTATTATCATTTATATGTTCTTGTTTGAAATTTAATAATTGAACAATTCTCTTAGGTGCATTGCATTTGTGTAATGAAGTGAAGTGACCACTTTTGTCATACGTGAACACACAACAGCACACAGTGTGAAGAGCATGAAGCTCTTTCTCTGCATTTAACCCATTCACCCAAAAGAGGGCATGTTCTAGGGTTGAGGTGGTCCTGATGAGCTTGAGCCTTGCTGCTGAGCACTCTGCGATGGCTGTTGTGTGGATGGACGAAATGGTGGGGGCGCACAAGACTGCTAGTGACACCTTTGAGGTACCTTTGGCCATGGTACTGTCCCCACACACTGCTCCCCAGGCACTGTGTTCCTGGCTGCCTGCTGCTTCACTTGGTGAATGGGTTAAATACAGAGGAAGAATTTTGTGCTGTTGACAGTGTGTGCTGTGGTGTCTTCTATGACAGAATGGTCACTTTCACTTCACAGTCGAGGTCTTGGTTGCCACCAAAGCCCTGAGGCAATGCAGGATACAAAGATCATTTTCTCTGAGTAGAATTATCTGTTCCCATTTTCTTGTTTTCTTTTTTCCCTCTACTGCTCCTGTAACCTATTGTTTCATGCTGTTTTCTTTCCCTTCTTTCTGTTTCTTCCTTCCACTTACTCTATCTGATTCAGACGTATTGCACTAATCCCTGATTCCCTGCAATTACACTAATCCCTGATTCACTTCTATTGCACTAATTCCTGATTCGCTGTGTCTGTGTTCATGCTATGAACAGATGGCAGTGCCCATACTTATGGTAAGCAGGATGAGCTCTGAGAAGTGTTCCCTCAAGGTCACATACTTTCTTAATTTTCTACCTTGAATATTCTGCGCTCAGTGTTAAATATTACACAAGCACTATGATATACAATGTGCAGAATATAATACAGAAATAACATTTTCATTCGCATTCACTCGCATTTTGTTTTTCTCATTGACTCCAGCATGTCAAATCAGGAGAGGATGGAGTCCCCACAACTTCTGAGTAATCTGTTTTATTAGCAACCAGATGATCATTCTGCTCTATAAAATATCACACAAAAAGCAAATTCAATTGGCATACTGTAATTAGGAACAAAACAGAGTACAGGGATGAGTACATCACTGTGGCAGGATGAACAATGTGAAACATGCTTATGTTAAGATGACATCTAATAAGTGCTATGAAAGATGTTATATAGAAGGAAAAGATGTATGGTCTTTCTAAAATCATCAGTCATTTTATACATTCATTGAAAATGGCTGCAAATAATGCTCTTTATGCACCATTAAGGTTAAAACCGTGATGACTGTCTTGAACTTTACTGGTTGTCCAGTTGAGACCTTGAAACTCAGAAGTACTGATTTACAAGCTCATCCAAGATATCTCAATTGACCTTTGTTCCTGACTCATCTGACTCGTTTTCTATACTCAAATTAAGCCTAAGCATGAACTAATTCTCAAATGGTGAATCACCACTGATACTGCAATTTAGTCCAAGACTCGACTTAATCTCTGTGTGGGAAGTTGGCCCTTAATCTGTAAAATTATATATACCACGAGCCTTCTTGAAGAAATGTATTGTATTCAAAGCTTTCATCAGTTAAATTGTGACATATTTTTGCATCCGGGCATTTTCTGTGTGCATGAACATAAATTTAACATTGTTTCTGTTTTTTGATGGTGTACATAATTTTAAGTATGCTCAAGCATAATCAGTGACTTGTTTTGAGTTTTGAGTGGAATATTCCATTTTCAAGTGTATGATCCAGTTAATATCTAGGAGCCATCCGCATATTGTCATTCTGGTCCCAGTTTATCCCTGTTGCTATGGACAGAAAACAAATGAGGTGACCTTGCAGAGGCACCTACAATTAAGTGATTAAACAAGATCAGGAAAAGCTAATGAAACATAACACAGCATCTGTATATGCAGTTCATGCAAACTGAAACTCTGCCCGACTTAAGATTTTTCTTCGCTGCACTGCATTGACTTGTATTTTTGGGCTACATCAAGCATCCTATTTAGATTATTAACTCGCAGGATGTTTGGAGCTTGAAAAGTTAAAGAAAGTTGTCAATAGCATTAGAGTGGTTTACATGCGGGAGCGCACTGAACAGCAGAGCGCTACTATGTGCTCTCAGGCACAACCATCCAAAACACAATGACGTTCTCCTGTATTTTTGCTGATGGGTACTGTTTTCTGCTTTACAACTTAAACATACAGTCATGGCCAAAAATATTGGCACCTCTGCATTTATGTCAGAAAATGTACCACTTTTCCCAGAAAGCTCTTGCAATTACAAATGCATTGGTATTGTTATGTTTATTTCTTTTGTTCGCACTGGAAGAACACAAAAAACAGAGGAAAAAAATAATCTGAGACATTCCACATAAAATGTCAAATGTGACCTTATCAGAATTATAAGAAATAATTGTATTTCAAGCATGTGGTGCTCCTTAAGTTTGTAATTAAACTCACCTGTAGCAATGAACAGATGCTGGTCATATGGAAATTCCCACTCGCAACCAGTTAACAATCTTGTTTTTGAGTGTTTGTGTGTACCACACTGAGCTTGGAGAAAAGAAAGAAGAGCAAAGAATTGTCTGAGGATTTGACCCTCTGTCTTGTGTTGACCTCTGTCTATTGTTGGTCTTTGCCAGTGGACTTTGATTGTGCTCTTTCTTCCCTTTGTGCTTCTAGTGCTGACCGGCAAGGCAGATAGGCCTCGGGCTGGTCTGACTCATCGTGGCTGTTGCGTGGCGTGAAAACAGTGACAAAAATGTAATTGCAACAATGTTCTGGAAGAAGTGGTGAGATTTCTGACATAAATCTCAATATTTTTGGCCATGACTGTATGTAATCTAAATGCCAGAAATGCAAATGCTTATACTACACTCCATTCAAAACAATCTAATATATTTTTTATATAATTCTGATTCTTTTAAACACGAATAAAGTGAGAATTGACATTAAAATAAGAGTACAAGCTATATATTATTTTGTTTGTGTTAAGAATATAGCAATTTAGATGTCTATTTAGAAAGTAGAATAAATATGTAAGCTATACATGGCATCTACAAAGTGTATGGTAATATTGAAAGAGGGCTTGTTTTTTTAAAAGAGTTTACTGCCTGTTATAACATGTCTGGATTTAAATATTAACCGGAAATCAGTTGCAGGTAGTAATCCAACCGCACTGCCTAAAAGTGAACCAATGAGATTCATCCCCTGGTTTTATAGGGGATGTCCAGGCTCTGTTTCTTGTCTTAGGAATTTAAGAGAGAGGTCTGTAATCTTGTAGTACTTGAAAGTTAAGTGTGTGCTGACTCCAGAAAGGTTTGGCTAAAATGTGCTTAATCAAATTTGTGAAATGTAAAAGTATCAGAAAGAACAATATCATATATTACAAACTGCAGCATTAAATTTATTGGTATTTTGACTTTGGTTTGTGTTGACATTCACATTTCATCAAATTCCCATATAAACATCTATATGTAAAAGGGACTTCTATTGTACATTTGCAGTGAAGGGGGCCTTTTATTTCTAAAACTTTTTTCACGATGAGGAAGTGAACAAGAACGTACCTGGCCAGGAGTTCGCCCGTGTAGCATGATGGATGAACCCAAGTGCAGACAGAAGCAAGAGGGTTGATAGAATCACGCACTCTTTTCGCTCCACCAAAGAGTAAATATTCCCACCGGAACCAGTGTTCACATTCATGCACACAAGATAAGTGTGGCAGGGCGAAGGGAGTTGAAGGGACTGGTGCATGTGACAGTACCCCCAATCCCCCGAATTGCATCCTGGGTTTGCTGCCAACACCTGCGGACCAACTGTTGGGCCAATGGTACATCAACCTCCGGTTCCTGATGGTCAAACATCGGAGGTTGGAAACCATAGCATACCTCAAAAGGGCTGAGTCCGGTGGCCAAGGAGGTGAGCAGGTTATGAGACAATTCAGCCCAAATGAGGTAGCGGGCCCAGGAGCACTGATGATCTGTGATGAAACGTCTCAGGAAGCGCTCCAGTTGTTGGTTGTTCCGCTCCATCTGACCATTAGTCTGAGGGTGGTATTCAGAGGAGAGACTACAGGTGGATTCGATCAGAGAGCAGAAGGCCTTCCAGAACCTGGCTTTGAACTGGGGCCCTCTGTCCGAGATGATGTCCTTGGGGAACCCAGGGAGAGAATGGCGCTTATGCCCACATCAGAGGTGTCCACCTCCACAACAAATGGCTTGGCAGAGTCCGGATGAAGTAGAATAGGTGCTGAAGTGAATACCTTACATAGGTGATGAAAGGCTTGGGTGGCTTCAGGAGAGAGGTGAAATGACATCCTAGTGGGTCTGGTGAGGGCAGTAAGAGGTGCTGCGACTGAACTGAAGCCCCGGATGAAACGTCAATAGACGTTTGCAAACCCCAGAAACCACTGGAGAAGCGGGTAGAGGCCAGTTTCGCACAGCATCCAGCTTCTGGAGGTCCATGGCCACACCCTGAGGGGATATAAGAAACCCAAGAAACGACTGCTGGTGAGGATGAAGGACGGGTTGCTCCCTGTCTGAGTCCTTCAGCCATGTATTCCTCCATGGCCTTCTGTTCATCTTTCTTTACAGGGAATACAGGTGGCCGCAGGGGGGTACAGTTCCAGGTTGAAGGTTGATCTCCAGATCATAGGGCCGGTGAGGAGGAAGTTGGATGGCCCTACTCTTGCTGAAGACCTCCCTCAGGTCTCGATAAGGTGAAGGGATGGAACTTGCATTGACATCGTCGACAACGGGCTCCCCTGAGAACGTCCCAGCTGCTGCCGAAAGACAAATCTCCTGACAGGTCGGACCGCACTGTAAGATCTTCTGCTGTGACCAGGAAATAAGGGGGTTGTGAGTCAACAGCCAAGGATAACCAAAAATATTGGGAGGTGAAGTGAGCTTTGTGACAAAAAAACGTGATCTTCTCTTGGTGTTGATCTATAGTGAGTTCAAGAGGGGGTGTTTGGTGAGTGATAGGGCTATGAAGAAGGGGCCGACCATCAACGGCTGTGATTTTTATCGGCTGGGATAATGCCTCACAACTCACACCCAGCTGAACAGCAAAAAACGGTCAGCTGCTGAATCAACAAAAGCGGTGACTCTGACCTGTTTGTGGCTGAGCTGGATGTGAGCTTAAACGGTGAATCGGGAAACGGTCAGCTTCAAGGAGGCAAAGATGGTGGTACCAGGTGAGGTCCTCCCCCCTATTCTTTTTTTAAAGTGAAAGTGAAACATGGTGGTACCAGGTGAGGTCCTTCCCCCTATTTACCTGGTCTGACTGTTTCCCGGATGGAGCAGACAGCACGATGGTGGTTGGGGGAGGTGCAATAGGCACACAGGCCTTCATGCCCGTGTCAGAGTTTAAGGAAGCGCGCCCTAGTTGCATGGGTTCCCTGGCTCCTGAGTGGGCCTCTGACGGATTTGGAGGTTCCGGGTAGTTGATGGTAGTTGGTCGCAAAGCTATTAGAGTCGCCAGCAGCAGGTTACGAGGAGCTGGCTTGGGACGAGAGCTCATGCGCTGGTCCACGCACATGCACAGCTGGATAATGCCTCCAAAGTCTCAGGGAGGTCTTGTCCAGCGAGTTGATCTTTCAGGCGAGGAGCCAGCCCCTCGTAAAAAGGCCAACTGAGGTGCGGAGTTGTTCCAGTTTGGTTGCACAGTGAGGGTACGAAATTCCATGGTATATTTACTCATCGGACAGTCTCCCAGCCACAGATATTATAAGCATGAGGCGACCTCCACCTCACTGTCAGGGTGTTGGAAAGCAGCCTTGAGTTGGTTGGTGAAATCCAGGTATGAGTAGCATGTATCCATGTCTGATCTCAAGACTGCTGTAGCCCAGTCGGCTGCCTGCCCCGTGAGGAGGGAGACGAGAAGCAGCTCCTGTGTGAGGGATATCGCTCCGGCTGAAACTCAAACAGGAGAGATAGATTGGTTAGAAAGACCTCGCACTTCCCGTCAATCCCATTCCATTTTTCAGGTAGTGACATTTTGGGTTAGTCGATGAAGGAGTTGGGTTGTGTGGCTGAGACACGAGCACTTCAACAGGAGGGTTGGACTGAGTCTGTTGCAGGAGTGCGACCTGTTGTCGGAGGCCCGTCACTTCCTGCTTCAGATTCTCTCTCTCTTCCCCTGATGATTAACCAGTGTCACCAGCGTGCCCCAGTCCACTGGGTTCACTACAACTGGCTCATTCATTCTGTCACGATGAGGAAGTGAACAAGAATGTACCTGGCCAGTAGTTCGCCCATGTAGTGTGATGGATGAACCCAAAACTGGACAGAAGCAAGAGGGTTGGTAGAATCACACACTTTGTTCTGCAAATGCTCCACAAAAGAACAATGATTCCCGCCGGAACCAGCGTTCACATTCATGCACACAAGGTAAGTGAGCACTCACGTGAATCCAGGGTTGAAATAGCAGGGTGAGTTGAGGGGACTCAATGAATAAGCAACTAGGATCTATCTGTTTCCTGTTTATATACCTTGTGACATGCTCATTTCCTATGACTCGTGCACGTCATATGACTGGTGCATGTGACTACTTTAGACAAGTTTAAAAGGTTCAACACAGTTCCTGCGTTTTGTGACCCGCAAGCCAGTCAGTGGTTTGTGTCAGAATCAAAGGAAAGGCCTTGTGGTTCTCTACAATAAGCATTCAAATTAATTAGGCAGTGTTGAGAAGTGAGCAGCCAAATTCAGAAGCCAGCACTCTTTAATGACCTTTGTGGTTGCTTACACCAGCAATGACCTGGATATATTTCAGCTATTGCTGAAATATAGGTGCTTTGGGACTGTTTAAAGTCACCAAGTAAATGAAAGATCTTACGAGACACAACTTATTCTTTCTCTTCATTTTCCCTCTTTAATACTGACCTCTATGATCTACTAACACCAATATCCAGCATGTAATTAAGTCAATGCTGCCAAGAGCGGATATGGCACTAATGTGTATTCACAGATGGGATTATGCATCTTATCTTTTCCATCATAGTTTGCCAAGTGCGAATTGCCGCAAACAGTTCAGTATGTCCAATCTGACCGATGTCCATCACCAAAAGTTCCCATAATGGGCACAATAGGCACATAACAGTGAGAACTGAACAATGAATCAATAAAAGAAAGTCTACTGAAACATTACTGCGTACCAAATTCACTCTTTGATGGCAACAGTATTTCTTTATGGCAGTGACTTGTTTTAGCTGGATGGTGCGCCCTGTCACGCTGCAAAAATTAATTCAATTATTTTTTACATTATGCTGTCAAGTGTAAAATGTGATGTGTAAATGGGTAAAAAATGTATGTGCATTGTCAAAAGGGAAAATACACAGAAAGGAAAATGTCTAACAACACCCTGTATCTATTCATCAGTCCCATAGTTCCAGTTCTTGTTAGTAATAACTGAATTTAGGCCTGACCATTGGCAAGGTGAAAAAACTCAAAATTAGCTAAATGTTTTCTAAGGCCTTTGATCTACTTTCTCTCTTTCTCTGCTCATTTGTGTGTTTTTTGCACATAAATTCTACCTTCTCAGAAAGGGCCTGAAATATCTTGGGACTTCGTTATCATCTTCTCTAATTTGTTGACAGTTAAGTACATGATAAACATTCATTAGGTTGTGAATTAGCTCCAGGGGGATTCATTATTATTTGACATGTTAATGTCTTTAATTGCAGTGCTATTGTTACTCTTGTTCTGTGGAAACAAATTGGCACAAGTGGCTCATTAAAAGCTTATTATTGCTCATTGTGTCATTATTTGGGTGAACAGGGTGTACTGGGGTTAAGAGCACCAGTGGGACAAATGTGATGTAAGGATATTCCTGAGAGTGCCCAGGTTGTGCTGCCGACTGAAATTTTTGTTTTGACAAATAGATAAATGACAATTACTGATTATGACATCACACACACACTATGTGGACACTAGGGCTGACATGATATCAGAATTCAGACTGCAGTGCCTATTTGAAAGAATATATTTCTTTCAAAATAGTTCTTTGCTTTAAAGAACGTGTTTGATCATTATACCAGGGAGCTAGCTTTTTCTGACTGACTTTTTTACATCTTAGAGGTGCAACGTAGTCTAGTGTGGATCGAAGAGAGTTCTCTAAGCA
>JBBJLS010014160.1:0-15609 GCA_037577275.1 Bryconaethiops microstoma
ATTCTGCTCAATATTAATTTTCTCCCATTGTAAAAAGCAGTAAATTATATATTTTGATAAGTTGCTACTAGGCTTGTTATGACACTGAAAACTCGATACCGATACTAAGGATGGTGCTCGATACTATTTTAGATACTACAGGGGAAGGAAAAAAAACACAGGAACTTTTTAATAAATAATTTAAAGTGTGCTCAGGGGCCGTCGCGCCGGTTCTCTGCGGAGGAGAGGTTCGCGACCGGCCTGGTGGGGTCCCTGTAAAATTTCGCAGTGCTAGGTTGTTCCCCGGCCAAGTTACGGGGTAAAATGCTCTGTGACAGCCATTTTAAAATCCTTTAAATCCCGAACCCGGCTGTCATGTAAACATTGGGTCCTTCAGGTAGCCGGGGGAGGGGCTGCCTGCTCCAATACCTGTTGAAAATTGCCATATTCTGCCGGCGATTTCAGTGAACCAGCAGATGCAAAACTGGCATTTAAGTATCGATACCAGTGCTAATTGATATCGAAGTATCTGAGAATCTGTTTTTTTGACAACATTATTCATTTGTGTTTATGATTGACATACCGCGGGCCGGACAGGGATACCCAAAGGGCCGTATGTAGCCCGTGGGCCGTAAAATGCCCAGGTCTGGTGTACACTAGCTGTCTCCTGCAGTGTTAGAATGTGCTAGATGTTACTCCTAAATATACTGTGCTGTAATTCATGTAACTGCGTATTTTCGGCATGCGCTGTTGTTGGTTTTCTTTGCTATAAGCAGGGTAAATAAATAGCAGTAATAATTAAATAAAATTTACAATAATAAAAATACAGGGCTTGCTGGCATTATTTAAGTGATCCTCTCGTTAGCACAGGTGAGAGTGTTGTCCAGGACAAGGCTGGAGATCACACTGTCATGCAGATTGAGTTAGAATAGCACACTGGATGCTTTAAAAGGAGGGTGGTGTTTGAAATCATTGTTCTTCCTCTGTTTACCATGATATCCAGCAAAGAAACACATGCAGTCATGACTTTGCATAAAAAGGGCTTCACAGGCAAGGATATTGCTACTAGTAAGATTGCATCTAAATCAAACACTTATCAGATCATGAAGAACAGTTGTTGTGAAGAAGGCCTCAGGGCACCAAAGAAAGTCCAGCAAGTGCTAGAACGATCTCCTAAAGGTGATTCAGCTGTGGGATCGGGCCACCACCAGTGCAGAGCTTGCTCAGGAATGGCAGCACGCAGGTATGAGTGCATCTGCATGCACAGTGGGGCAAAGACTTTTGGAGAATGAACTGATGTCAAGAAGGGCAGCAAAGAAGCCACTTCTCTCCAAGAAAAACATCAAGGACAGACTGATATTCTGATGAAGCCCCTTGTTTGGGGCATCCAGAAAAATATTTGTCTGTAGAAGAAAAGGTGAGCACTACCACCAGTCCTATGTCATGCCAACAGTAAAGCATCCTGAGACCATTCATGTGTGGGGTTGCTTCTCAGTGGGCTCACTCACAATTTCCCTCACAAGAAAACAGCCATAAATAATAGGTGGTACCAAAACATCATCCGAGAGCAACTTCTCCCAACCATCCAAGAACAGTTTGGTGAAGAACAATGCCTTTTCCATCTTGATGGAACACCATAAAGTAAAAGTGGCTTGGGAAACAAATCGAAATTTTGGGTCCATGGCCAGGAAACTCCCCAGACCTTAATTCCATTGAGAACTTGTGGTCAATGCACAAGAGGCTGGTGGACAAACAAAAACCCACATATTCTGACAAACTGCAAGCACTGATTATGCAAGAATGGGTTGCCATCAGTCAGGATTTGGCTCAGAAGTTGATTGACAGCATGCCAGGGTGAATTGCAGAGTTCTTGAAAAAGAAGGGCCAACACTGCAAATATTGACTCTTTGCATAAACTTGCTGTAGTTGACAATAAATGCCTTTGAAACTTATAAAATGCTTGTAATTATACTTCAGTATATCATAGAAAAAACTGATAAAAAAGATCTAAAAACCCTGAAGAAGCAAACTTTTGAAAATCAATATTTGTGTCATTCTCAAAACTTTTGGCCACGATTGTACATATATAATGCAGGATGGGAAGAATGCTTTTATTCCAGCTCCCTAGTAACACCTCATACTAAGAGAATTCTTGGAGACAGCATGACGGTATGACAAAAGTGGAGACTCCACAACATTACTTAATTATTTGGGCTAGCTCAAGTCCATTATGTGATTTTCTTATCATTGTGTGAGTTCATGTGTCATGTACTTCCCCAATACAGGCATATGCAAACGTTTGAACATGTCAGATGTAATGACATGCTTTGTTGAACAAATTCCTCTTCAGAGACGCAAAACTTGGGGCTGATTTTAAAAGAAGTATGTTCTATGGGAATATGTTTACTTATTTTCACTTTGAAAAAAAAACAACACAATTTGAGCAGGTGATCCCAAACTTTTGCATTTGATTGTGTATGCTGCCCCAATTATGTTACCTCTTTCTTTTTTCTCTCCTCCTCCTTCCTCTTCTTTTCCTCTCGGATCTGGGCGAGGCGCTGTTTTTTGCGCTCAAGTTCAGCTTTTAGTTCAGATCTGTCAGACATCTTCCAAGCTGTTCACAAAGAATGTGCACGAGGCAGTTTTGATGTCGATGCACCATTAACAGCTGCTGGCAAACAAACCTAACAGTCGTACAGTGACTTAATTGCTCATGGCCCCTGAAATTGAAGGAAAAAAGGAATAGTAGATTAATTTTTCTTGTATAAATCATGCAGTATTGGTGTAAACACCCTTGAACTAAACTAATTAGGGGTGTGCCGATCTGATACTTGGTATCAGTATATATCCAATAACGGCAGAAATCACGAATTGGACATCGGGAACAGGCTGAACTATCATGTAAATGCTTAAACCAATCTTCGATCGACATGCCGTAAAGAGGTACACAGATAACACAAGTAACACAGATGAGCAGTAAGGCTGTGTCTCAAATGGCTGCCTTTTTCCTACATAGTTCACTACACAGGAAATAAAATAAAGACACATGTGCCCAAATAACGTATAATTTCTCTGACAAAGAGGCATTGGCAATTCAGCCATGAACGCAGAACTCCATAATGGCCAAATTGCACAGTATATGGGGGTAGAAACTGGAGTCTTGCAATTTACATTATGATGTACTTTATAATATTATATCACACTATAGAGAAAGCAGGGTGTCGTTTCATATTCAAAGTGCATCCAGACCAATGTATCATTAACAGCTTAGTTGTTAAAATTCTGTATATTTTTATTATGTACATAGTGCACTGTATCATAAGATTAAGTATTAAACCATTTACATTTTCTAAAGCACAAAATCAATTTTAAAACTATGCTTATGTTGGATGTAAACAAAATCCTTCAGAGTGTTTTGTTGTAAAATGGTTCATTAAGAAGAATCTTGCTGACTTTCTTTGCAATGCTTGTAATCACAACCAGACAATGTCTAAAACTCAAACAAAGCCATTTCATTCACTATCCAAATCCAAAAGTGTCCTCTGAGTTTTTACATGCCATGTAAACGATAATAAAGTAGTGAAGAATATTCAGACATATACTTTTGGGGGAACTATTCTGTCCTATAACACCTTTCACGCACCATGTTAAAGGACAAAACTTTAATAGCAAAATCCTATTATAAAAACAATTACTTAGGCTACAGGTAATGCATTTGTGAGCATTTCATGTTACAATTTTCTGTTGGAATTTTAAAAAATCCTAAATATACTATTATTTATGTGTGCAATGTGGAATTCCCCTTTTTAACTGGAATGTCCACTTCTGTGAGTAGTACAGAACAAATACTTGTTTAGCAAGATGAGGTGAAGAAGCCCCCTCAGGGTCAAACTCCTCTTATGTTCTTTTTCAATTCATTGTTTTTGGCAAATCCAATCTGATAGTATAATTAATTATAAAATCGCCATCAGTTTGTTGCTGGGAGTTTTTTCCCCTTGAAACTTTTGAGGGTCAGTTGGAGTATTCTTTGTCAATGGAGAGTGACTTATCTGTTAATAGGGTGTTGTGAAGAGAGCAGTAAATTTGGTTTTGTTTAATTAATTTGTTTTGTAAAAAGGTGAAAGTGAACCTTTGGGGCAACATGTTCCCCGAGATAGGAGGAAAATAGTCCCCCTTTACAGTGCTCTTCAATTAGGGCATTAGATTTAACTTTATAGTTGCTTTGAATTCTATAGCGATCATTGATGCCATAATGATAGGCATAAAAATATCATAGAATGAATGTGCATATCATTATGCGTATGAACAGAAATGGCATTTTAAGTGTATTTATATTTATTCTTAATTTCTTTTTGACATAATTTATTAAAAATCAAGTGAAATTATTTAAAACATGATTGACAGAGGCCTCGATTTCACCTTAAAAATATACACCTGTGCTAGAGGGGTCTTCTCATCCCAACAGTGGGGAAAGAGGAGGAATTTATGTGATATACAATCAAAATAAATGTCTGTTTCAATGCATTCCCTGTCGGATTTTGCTTCATCATCGTGTAGATCCTAACCTCACACACGTTTAGCTTTACAATAACGGTCAATGTTTTTAAAGACGGTGGAATTTACCTAATTCTCACAGTTTTATAGGATAGTTATTATTGCTGATGAACAGTTACATCTCTAAGCAAAAAAATTAAAAGTGAATTTCACGAAGATAGAAGTGGACATAAAAATAAACGAAACAGTGTATGAGAGGAAAACGTTAATGTCACTTTGTACAACCTGACGTTGTTGTACAAGGCTGTACAACCTTGTACAACAAAGAGAGAGAGATTGAACAGTGATACCGACAAAGCACCTATGAAAATGAATATTAATGTGCCAAAAGCATACTAGAATAGCAAAACCGGTCGAACAACAAAGCTGTCCGTTTTTAGACTATTTTTTCACTGAGAATCACTATTCATGTTATATGTTCGTCACCGGCTTTGTTTTTTTCGCCATCAGCGAGAATCTGATTTTGAGTGAGAACCATTACTGCTCAACGACACGTAAACACGAAAAAAAACAGTTTCTGAAACATGATAACATGTAAAAGCACAGTACCGTAGTTTCTTTGTCTTTATTGACTTGAAGTTCGTTACTCAAGCCTTTAAAGAAACGTCCAAAAGATTCAGTGACGACTATAGAGATTCACTTCCATATTCTCACCATCACCATCAGCAGCAGCAGCATCCCGACCGAATTAGGTTTTATTTCCCATCCGTATACGTACAAGTCCCGCCCATCTGTGCTGCGATTGGCTATTAGCCAGAAAAATGCGCGTAAGTATGAAGTTCTAGCCAATCCCAGCACAGGAGAGGTGAACCGTGTAGCCAATCCAAACGCAGGGAGGCGGGATTTGCCAGAAAACGGGTTGGAAGTGAAAACATAATACACCCTTGGCCAAGGGCGGAAGTGGCAGTTTTGCTACGTCATGTTCGACGCCTAGCAACAAAAGGCAGGCTGGCGCGGAGCTACTGCAAAATTTTATTTGATCTAATTTATAGTTGGCTTTTAATCCACGTTGTCATATGATACTTATGTTTATATTTCAGAAAGTACCATGCTTTGGATAGACTTTGGGACAAATTCTTAGAGGGCCCCTAAAATGTAAAAAAATGTATTCCATATGTGGCTGTAGATTATTGACTTTATCTGCAAATGGCCTGTTTGGCTGAGGGTACACACAGTGTCTTGAACAGTGTTCATGAAGACAAGAACAGGTCGTGAGGTCGTGATGAGATTAAATCCTAGAAACAGTGGAATGGAATTTGAAAGAGTTTTTGAAATTTTTGTTTCTCTCTCTCTCTCTGCACACACTCTCATTTGTAATATATTAAACGATCATACTCTTCATTGTGTGCGCAGGGAGTACTCGAGTTAAAAGCTAATTGTAACCACAGAGTTTGTGGGTGTTTCTCAGCATGAAGTATGGAATTATGGACTCCCATTCTACTTAAGTTCAGCTCAGGTTGTCGAGACTTTTAGAACAACAGCATTTTTGCTGAAGTCACAGCTCGGCTTGGAAGAGATTCCTGCATTTTACCTAAATGATACATACAATAAAATAAGATATTATATACCAAACTGTTCTTTTAAAAATACATCTATACATTAAAATATTAATAAAAACTATATATTTACTACAAATATATATTTATATATGTGTGCCTAGTAAAAGGGACACAGTGGGGCATAAACGTGGGAGTCTGTAGTTCAGATGGAAATAGTAATATTTGCTGAATGAGAAGTACAAAAACCTCAAATAAAATCAAAGAAGATGTGTAGAGTGCATCAGGCAGTGGTCAGCAGTGGTTGTCTCTCTGCCACCGTTGTCTTAGTATAAAATGCATTCTGGGAAACCTGACTACCCAAGTCCACACAAGTGACCTATTGATGTGTCCTGACAAAACCCACTAATGTGGGTATTTGATCTCTATGAGAATGCAAGTACAGAGAAATGCCCAAAGAGATTTTGTGAATGAGTTTTGTCTCTTTCAGTGAACCACACAAAAGAGTTCCCCCTGTGAGTAAGCCATAGGCCAGGAACTTGATATAACAGTGGAAGAGCAGTTAACATGAAAGATGACATTCCTCATAAATCATTTGATCTAGAGGTTAGTCTGAAGTCATACTGTACCATGTTTTCATATTTTTGTGTGAAATATTTTCATATAGCTCTGCTTTGATGTGGCCAATTATAGACACCGTTATATCAATTGGTTGTATCCAGTAGTTATTGGCATTCTGGCTCTTCTCAGTGAGCTCAACAACGGTGCTTTTAGTTCCCTTTGGAACTCTATTCCATGGTATTGCTATCACATTTGCTATCATTTTCTACAAATGATATATTTCCCTACAAATGTGGCAATCTTAGTTACACATTGATATAGAAGCATTTTTTGAGTTTAACAAAGTAACTTAAAACCTTTCCCCAAAACAGGTCAAGCGTCCTATTGAACTAACTAAGCAAAAATCGCATTATGTTTATTATAAAAAACCCAAACATTTAAATATATACAAAAGTACCAAGACTCTACAGTGAAAGATAAACAATGAAAACAATTTTCAAAATATTATTATATCTAAATACAGTAAACCCCATTCATAATATAGTTATTCATGGTTCAGAGTTCAGTAATTCGTGAATTTTTTTAGAACCAAACTTATAATTGTTCACAGAAAATTTCACATTTGTTTGCTTTTTTCATGGCAATATATAATTTTTCATTCATTTCAGTGCTAAATAATTAAGAAAAATATGATTTACTAATTTTGTAACATAAAAATGTACGTAAATTCAGCTACATATTTATGTAAATTCAGAGGCGGGAGGTTTAAAAGTAGTCAAACCAAGAACGTTACTCATTTCTCCTTACTTCTGATTGGCTGCTGCCCTGTGATGGATCTCTGGCAGACACAGTCCAGCATTCCTGCATCATCAGTTTCCCACGTGTAGCTATCTGGAGTATTCTTGTGTTTTTTGTTTTGTTCTGCTTAAAGCCCTGTATTTTTATTACTGTAAATTAAATTAATTTATTACTGTATTTACCTTGCTTATACCAAAGAAAACAACAGTGCATACCAAAGAAAACACGCTTGTATTAATTCCAGTACAGTTTATATAGGGGTTACATCAGTGTTTTACATTGTAGCACTTTATAGGGTTCACACTATAAAAATAGGCATTTTTAGGCATTTTTTGCCACATCACTGATTTGCGTTTTTTCACTATAAATGCGTGTCGGGGGTTTACTGTATTTACCTTATACCAAATAAAGCAGATGCTTCAATTAAAGTTACAATGTATATTCATGTATCCGATGTAGGGTTCAAGCGTTCAAGACTTGCTATAAATGGACCTGTCACTTAGGATTTATTCACTGCTCAAAGCACCTGACTATTGGTGTGTCATAGTAATTATTAACTTTAAGGATGTTACATTAGGAACATTAGGAATGTTCTGTAAAATCATTTAATTCAGTTCCATATTCTGAACAATTCAAATGACTATAATTATATTTGCACAAACACTCTCAAGTATCAGTCTCCCCTTAGGCAGATACAATGCTACATCTGTGTTCTTATTACTTAGCCAGAACGAAACTTTCTCCAGACCTGAATTCCATAGAAAACCTATGGTATCAGCTGAGTTGCAGTGTAGAGGCCTATAACTCTGTACCCAAGAACCTCAATGATCCTTCAAGAAGAGTGGGATGCCGCGCCTCAGCAGCCAATAAGTCGACTTGTGAAAAACATGAGATGTCATTGTCAAGCTGTAATTGATGCTCAAGGGCACATAGCATGTTATTGAGACATTGACAGTTTTTTGTTGTGGTATACTCACCACTGTTGTTGGCTTTTGTTTTAATGAATTGTTTGAGATGAGGAAATCACCATTGCATGCTTCTACTTAAATGCCCTACTTTCATGATATATTATCACTGTAGTGTTTGTCAAAATTTAGAGTGAAAGTCAGAATAGTATTAAAATATCTATAATTTTGCTATACCTTTTAGCTTTCCAGCTGTCATTTACACAATATTCCCCTCATAAATCTGCTAACCAGTGACAAAGCAGCCTTGGTAGACCATGCCAATTGGACTAGGTGCTAGACTAAGACAGCTATAAAAACCACCAGATTTTGCCTTGTGTACTTGCTTGCTGTGTGTGTTACGTATATTGACATTACTGTATTTACGTTTACGGCATTTATCAGACACTCTTATCCAGAGCGATGTACATCAGTACTAATGTAGTCTACATCTGTTCTTCATACCTGTAAAGCTATTCTAAAACCAACACCTGCTTTTTACCAAGTTACTGCCAGCTAAGTTATACACCTTAACAAACCATGTCAAAAGAAAAAAGTCTGAGGTTAATACACAAGCAAGGAAAAACAGTTAAGAGGGTACGCGCCCAAGGTTTTTTAACTATAAAGAAAAAGATGTATAAGAGATAAACAAGAGGACTGGTTAGTCACCAAGGTGATCCTTGAAGAGGTGGGTCATCAGGAGACGCTTGAAAACAAGAGGGAGAGAGGGAGTTTGTTCCAAAACTGGGGGCCCAAGACTGAAAAGCGTCTTGATGCATGTCTTCCTCTTCTTTTGAGTAACGGAGGTTCAAGACAAGCAGTGCTGGAAGCTCTGAGAGGACGAGAAATGACGCGATGCTTGATCAGCGCTGATAAGTAAGGAGGTGCAAGTTCGTTCTTGGCCTTGAAGGCAAGTGTTAAGGGTTTGAACTTAATGCGACCAGCTACAGGGAGCCAGTGAAGGTGCCATAGTAGAGGTGTAGTGTGTGAGAATTTAGGAACATTGAAGACTAACCCCGCAGCTGCATTCTGAATCAGCTGAACTGGTCTTGTTACCTTCAGTGGAAGTCCAGCCAGTAGAGAGTTGCAATAGTCCAGTTTAGAGTATCTATCTGGTAGATTGGTGGATGAATGTGAATTTGATGGATGCGAGGAGGACACAACTTAACAGAATGCATAGTGTCAACATTAAAGTTTGGTGGAGGAGGAATAATGGTATGGGGCTGGGCTGCTTAGTTTGGATAATATTAATACTATGTCATACAAAGAATTTTTAGTGAAATATATTGTTCCATTTTTATGGCCACAATCTGGGCAAGGCTCTTTTGTGTTCCAGCATGTCTGTGAAGAGTCTAGTGTGGAGGAACTCTGATGACACTGTGCAAAGCATTTTCTGAAAACATATAAGCATACCAATATACAATAATCTCACACCCACTTTTATAGAGGTGGCTGGGCTTTACTCACACTGGAGTAGAACAGTAACTGTCTTCATATTAATACTTTTCTGTGTAGAAACTCACTGTATATCAAATAGTCAAAATAGTCAAAATAATCAACATATTTTTGCTGTTTGCTAATGCAGGCAACAGTGAATTCTATTTCTAAGTACACCATGAGGACTCATAGAATAACCTTTTTTATGTAACCCAGAAATATCTGGAATGGTTGTTAGGGTTATACTTGTGATATACTTGTGTAGGCCACTGAACGAATTGATCATTTTTAGAATTATAGTGCACTTAGAAATAAATGTCTGATAAAAAAAGAATGCAGATAAAATGTTTGTTTTTATGTGTGTTCATCTCATTAAACTGATCAGAAATAGCTAAATTTGGACCTCTGGAAGATGCGACATGTCATTGTTCTTCTTTTTGTGTTGTCATAGTGCTGTTTTGGACTTTCCGCATTTGTACTGAGCTTGTTTACAGTTTAAATTGTCAGATGTCACGTTTCATTGATCGTATGTGATTTTGTTTGTAAATTAATGTGTGAGTGAAAGTCCTTCCAACGTCGTTGTAGAAAAAACGTTCCATCCCTCATTCCTCGCTTTCACTTCCCACTGTAATGCCTGTGTTTGACCACTAGGTGACGGACTGTATCTTTAATAGAACGCAGGTGACGCCTGTAGAAAACACTGCTGAATGTAAAGATGCACATCTGCTGGCCTGTACAGCCGGTTCTTCAGTCCACAAATGAGAAGTTGTTTTAAAATCTCCTAGCTTTGAGAGCTTTTAGAAATATTCCTAAGATTATTATCCCCACTGTGTAGACTAGAAATTTTCCTTCACATACAGAAAATTACATTCTTTCACATGCTTATAGCACAGATAACATTATGCAAGAAAATGTTTTATGTTCTTTTTTCTTTATGGATTTTAGCTCCTGACATCTTGCAACCCTAGCACATTTCCACTTGATTCAATCCCATCACCAAGATTTCTGACCATGTCCTTGGATCTTCTCCCTCATATCACTCACATAATAAATGGCTTCATGGAAACAGGCCATGTTCATATGTTCATAAAAACAGCGTATTCTACAGAAACTGCACTTTTAGTTGCCACTAAGGGGTTTAATGCAACCAAAACTGCTATTCTAATTCTTTTATTCTAATTTCTAATTCTTTTATTCTTTTATTCTAATTTTATTCTAATTCTTTTAGATCTTTCTGCAGCTTTTGATACTGTCAACTGTCAGCTTTCTGATCAGATCCTCCTGCTTCATTCATAAAACTTGGAATCACTACTTCTGCTTGGCAGTGGATTCTGTCCTACCTTGTCGCAGTTACCAAGAATGGAAAGTATCTTACGACTGGTGTTCCGCAAGGCTTGGTGCTTGGCCCCCTTCTCTTTTCCTTATACACTCGCTCTCTTTGTGATATTATATCTTCACATGGTTTCTCTTTCTGGCATCTCTCAGATCTCAGCCGGATCTCTGCATGTCTTGACGACATTTCCTCCTGCATGACAGCGTATCACAGGAAGCTAAATCCCAGCAAAACAGAGCTCCTGCACATCCCAGGGAATGCCCACCCAAGACCTGACATAGTCAACACTTTTGGAAATGGTGTCCTGACACCTCCATTATACGCACAAAATCTAGGTGTTGTCTTAGATGAAGAGATCTTTCATCTCATTAAAATCTCCCCCAAAGTTCTTTCTAACATCAGGAGAATCCATTCCTCTCCACTGATGCCACTCAGATAGTCATCCAGTCGCTTGTCATCTCAAGACTGGACTACTGTAATTCACTCTTGGCTGGCAAAGACCACAAGACCTCTTACAGGTGATTTTGAAGGCATCAGCACATATGGTTTTCAATACACCAAAATCCTCACACAACAATCCACTACTACCCTTTTACTGGCATCCTGCGTTAGATTTAAAACTCTGTGCTCACCTACAGGCCAAATGTGGTCCAGCTCTGTCTTACCTATCAGCACTGATCAGATCATAGCTCGCCCTCTTAGAGCATCAGACACAGCCCGACTTGACCCACCTCTTCTCAAAAGTCGAACTCATGCATTGAGACTTTTCTCAGCTTTGGGACTGAAGTGGTGGAACCAGCTTTCCCTGACCATCAGACCGGCTGAGACCCTCTCTGTTTTCAAATAGCAACAGCGGGCTCCCCCAAACATCCTCATGCTGTTTGCCTTTTCCAGCCAGGGAACAGTGAGACCAGGTGAGTTGGAGGAGCAACTCTTCTGGTTTTATCTTCATCTCTTCCACCCTACCGACCATTTCCCACCTCATGTTCCAGGTCCACCTCCAGTTCAATTGAGGCCTCGGTCTTCGTTGATTCTGGGGTGGCGGGTAGCTTCATCAACCAGGCTTTGGGGCTCCATCCCGTCACCTGCCCAGCACGGTGCCACCCCATGGCCGATCGTTCTCACTGCCTTCTGGGGAATCCAAGGCCATGGAGGAGTACGTCACTGATGCTATTTGTCACTGCCCTATCCGGCCCTCTACCTCTCCTGCTGCTGTGGGGTTCTTTTTTGTGAAGAAGTAAGACAGTGGTCTCTGACCTTGCAATGACTATTGGGGACTCAATAAAATACCATCAAAAGCCGTCACCCAAATCCACTCACCAATACCACCCTGGATGTACTCTCTGGTGCTTCCTTCTTCACTAAGCTGGATCTCAGGAGCGCATACAATCTTATCCGCATAAGGGAGGGCGATGAGTGGAACACGGCATTCATCACTCCCACTGGCCATTACAAAAGCTTTTATTCATGCCCTTCAGCCTTGGCAGTAGTCTCGTGGCATTCCAACAATGCATGAATGACATGCTGTGGGGCATGCTAGGTCACTGAGCTTTTCTATACCTGGATAACACACTCATATACTCCTGCACCTTGGAAAAGCCCATCCAGCAAGTGTGGCCTGCTCCCCCCCACCAACTGTACTATAAGTTGAACAAAAAGCGCTTTCCAACAGGGCTGCACCACATTCCTGGGGTTTGTTATATTCTCCCGAGGGGTGGCCACGGATCCCCAGAAGCTGGAGTGTGTGCATAATTGGCCCCTACCCAAGACGCTTAAGCAACACCAGCGCTTTCTGGGGTTTGCTAATATCTACTGTCGCTTTATCTGGGGCTTCAGTTCAGTTGTGACACCCCTGACCACCCTCACCTGACCCTCCAATCAACATTTCACCCTCACCCCAGAAGCCACCCAAGCCGTCCACTGTCTCTGCACCCTCTTCATCTCAGCTCCCATCTTCCTTCACCCAGACCCAACCAAGCCATTCGTTGTAGAGGTGGACGCCTCGGATGTGGGTGTCAGGCGGTCCTCTCTTAGCGAGGCCCAGACTAGAAACTTTGTTTTTATATATTTGTTATATGTTCCAAATAAAATATGAATTGCCTTCTATAAGCTTCAAACATTTGTGCTTTGACATTTAAGTTTTATTGATTTTATATATATATGAGAGATGAGATAAATTTACCATTTGGTTTGTAAGTGTTTGTATCTGCAACTTAATTTTGGTTTCCTCAGTTCATCAGGTTCCATGTCCTAATTTCTAATTTTTTATTTTCTTTATGTAATTTCCTGATGGAGAGTTTTTTTGTTTACACAAATAATCTGCAAATAAAAATCCAAATACAAATGCCTTAGAATTTTTCTCTCTGCACTGTATACACAGTACTGTACAGAATCTTTTTGCCACTGTACAAAGTACAACAAATGTTGTAGTACTTTATACAGTTTTCCCCCCAAAAAAATAATAAATACGACCTAAGCAAGCCCCAACTTTGTCACCTTTCTAACTTGATGATGTTTAATATTACCAGATTTCAAGATGTTAAATATTACTAAACTGCGAGATGTTTAATATTACTCAAATCGATCGCTAATAATCCACCACAATCCCTTATCAATTTGGTACAGGACATGTTCTATTTTCTTAAATTAGAGAAGATAAAGTATTCTATCCCTGCCAGTGGGAATGTTAGCCAGCAGGGTGCTGGTGGAAATTAGGTTACTGTTGGCCAAAGGGGAAAAAGAGGGGAATGTCTGGAGGCAGGAGGAGAGAAGGAAAGGTAGGATATAAGGTAGGAGTGAAGGTGATATAAATTAAACTACACTTCATTCATGTTCAGCTTGACTGTGCATTCATGTTCAGCTTGAGTCCTTACTGTAAATGGGCTACACACAAGAAAAATGTATGTTCATATTTGTTATATGCTTCAAATAAAACTGTTGGTTCAGATGACATACATGTGGAAGCATGGAGGTGTTTAGGAAAGATGGTAATGGAGCTTTTAAATAGATTGTTTAAATCTATCTTGGAAAGTGAGGGGACAGGATGTGAGGGCTGTGTAACAGTGGTCTGTGCTAGAAGTGATTGATGTTTTCAAGGTGGAGGTGGGATTAGATCAAAGATCAGCTCTGAGTCCACGTTTATAGATGGGAATTAAAATGTTAAAATTTGCTTTGGGAGTAAAGAGGATGGACAAGATTAGGAATGAGTACACTGGAGGGACAGTTCAAGTTGGGTAGGAAGATAAAGCTAGAGAGGCAAAATTGTCCGTCAGAAAATGTACTGAGTAAATCTGTTGATTAGAAACTGAATGACATGGAGGTTTTCTCTTTAAGCTTAAATTTGAAACATTTAACATTACGATTTGAATGTAAAGCTTAATGTTAAATGAATTAATACTATAGTTTAAGTACTGATTTTTAAAAGGACAGTTTTCTAAATGCCTGACAGTCTCTTCAGTCATTCAAAGTTGCATCACATTCCTGAATGTGGTTTCCTTCATAAAGAAATCATTTTCAGAATTTTTAAAGAGGCTTTATTGGTGTGGTCAGAGTGGGTAAGAATGTAATTTCATGTGTAGGCAATAATGTAGGCATTAATCTTAAGGATATCTCTATATGTTGTCAAAGCTTTGAGATTTTCAAAGAACTTGAACATTTGAATGTGGTCTGAATCAGAAGCTCACAAGCTGTACAGGCCAACAGCTGAGCATCTCTACATACAACAGTATTTTCTACAGAAATCGACTGTTTTCTATCAAAAATACAATCTGTTACCTACTGATTAAACACAGAAATTACAGAGAGAAGTGAAAGTGAAGAATGAGTGATGGAAAAACATTTTTCTACAATGACGGGGGAAGGCCTTTCACTCACAAATCAACTTACAATTGGAATGACTGACATGTTGATCATGCATTCAGTCATTTAGTGTTTTTTCTACAGAGTCATGGTTTCTTTGAAACAAGAAATCAAAACATCTAACAATTTAAAGAAATTCAATATAAATGAGGAAATGTCTACACCATGGCAACAGCCAAGAAGAACACCCAAATGATGACATCACAATGGATGAGTGATGTCACATATTTCAGAGTTCCAAAGTCTGCCGTTTATGATCAGATCGATGAGAGAAGCATAACACGCTCTGCACACACAGGTCGGTCCATACTGACTGAACTGTGTGTGCAGAGAGTGTTATGCTTTTCTCATGAACAGCGCTCTGCACATACAGGTCAGTCCATACTGTCTGTTTCAGTTTAATTTCATACAATAAAATTTTTCCATTTGCTATCTGAAGTCTAAGGGCTAGACTTTTTACAAACCTGATTCCAAAAAAGTTGGGACACTGTACAAATTGTGAATAAAAAAGGAATGCAATGACGTGAACGTTTCAAATTTCAATATTTTATTCAGAATACAACATTGATGACATATCAAATGTTTAAACTGAGAAAATGTATCATTTTAAGGGAAAAATAAGTTGATTTCAAATTTCATGGCATCAACA